>VXBQ01009699.1:174376-376893 GCA_013400175.1 Phainopepla nitens
CCGGGCCCGGCTGCTGCCGGGGGGCGAGGGGGCGGCGGGGACCGCCCGCCTGGCGGCCGTGGTGGTGCTGGACCAGGACACGGGCCACTGGCAGAAGCTGAAGAAGGACAGCACGGCCCAGATCGTCCTCAACGCCCTGCTCTCCAGCCTGCCGGAGGCCGGGGCCAGGGTCTGCTTCCTGAAAGGTGAGAGGGGCCGCGGGGACCCGAGGGACAGGGGCTGGGGCAGAGCGGCGCGATCACCCTCAAAGCCCCCCTCGGTTGGCGGCGGCCCCGAGGCGCTCCCGTTCCCTCTCCTTCGCCCTGCAGTGAACCTGATTATTGCTGGAGGGCAGGGAGGTGACGCCGGGATTTTGTTTCTTTTCCACCTACTGGAAATAAATCCCGGATAGACTCTGCGGGCTGAGCCGAAATGCCTTTCCGCTCACCCCCGCCACGCGTTTAAGAGGCTGAGGGGAAAGCAGAGCGTATAAGTAAAGAACAGGAGAAGTTGCAGATTATCGGAAGGGGAGAGACATCGGCGCTGCGTGGGAAACAAAATCAGCCCTGCGGGTGTGAGGAGAGACGAGGTCGGCGGTACTCGCTCTCCGCCCGGTGCCACAGGGACGCCCGTGTTGGGCGCCCGAAACTCTGGGGCCGATGTCCGCCCTCCACCGAGGGCAGAGAGGTTTCTCTCCGTCGAGCACATCGACACTGGCAGGGGAAACCTAGAGCCGAAACTCCGGGGCTCGTCGGGTACAGAAATACCTCCTCCCCTCACGTGTATTACAGCCCTTCGATTGCGGTTCTTTGTTTTCCTTCCGTGTAACCTGGACTAATAAAACCATAAATAGCATAGCGAGCTTAGCAGCCCGCCCTTTCGCTGTCCTCCCGCCCCACTTCTGGCAGCGCCTTTGTCCTTGTGCCCTCTCGGTTTTGCCAGCGCAGCCCCCACCCGCTCTGGAGCGGGCCCGAGCCCCGCACAGCGGCGGCCGCGGGGCTCCCGCAGCGGCACCACGCCGAGGCAGGAGTTTCCAAAAAGCCCCTTGCCACACCAGGAGGCCATAAAAGGGAGGAGAAAACCAGGCGGTGTTTCTTGAATACAGTCTGCCCCTGTGTTCCAGTGGGCCAGGGCTAATTCAATTTTAATAAGCCTTTTGTCGCTAGTTTTTGTCCTGATGTACCCAGTTTTTGCCTTCTGTAACGACCTCCTGCTGGGCAGAGGCGCCTTCAGCCTGGGGATTGCCTGGTACCGAGGAAGAGGGATGCCCCCCCGCTCTTTGCACCACCCCGGTTCTGTCCAGCCGCTATCAGCCTTTGCTGGATCTGACAGCCACACCAAAAGCACAAATTCTGTTGCTGGGTAGAGCAGTACTGGCACTGTGTCATTCAAGTCCTTGGGGACCACACTAAACTAGAGATGAAGAAATATCTTCAGGGTCACGGTGGGAAGTCTGTGGTAAACTAGGGGCCAAATTAAGCTCTGCTGACTCTCAGACTGCTTGTTTGGCCACACGATCATCCTTTCCTCATCATGTACCAGCCCCACACTTTGAAGTGGTGTCTGTGGCTGTGGGCAGTTTATCCAGGGTGAGGGGTTAGTGTAGGCTCTGCTTTGTACATCTTGTGAGTTGTGAAGTGTCTTATCTTGAAAGCCTGTCGATTTGAGGCTGGCTATTTCCTCTCAGTGTATGAGAAAGTTTCCTCCTTTTCCTGCTGCAGTTTCCTTTTGCTTTGCTGGAAGTGCTCAGGGCTGCGGGTTCAGGCCCATGACTCAGTGGGCAGCACTGTTGATTCACTGGGGCCACAGACCCCCCAGGAAGCTGTTGTGGCCTGGGGGAAGATCCTTGGCACAGTGAGGATATAAATCACCCTGGAACACTGGGTTCTGATCAGGGAAAAGGGTCCTTTGGGGGCCTCCGCTACCAACTTTGCAAATATAGGCTGTAAAACCACCAGGAAAAATCCTCCTCGAGGTTTCCCCTTGTATTCCTGTTCTCCCTAGGCATGGAGAGCTGGGAGGAGGTGCTAGCTATATAAGTGCTAAGGGGGTCCCGTGACAATAAGATATGAGGAGGTCATCAAGACCATCAGGTCATCAAGATGCTGAGGATCTGGTCCCAGAGAGAGCAGCTGGAACCAGGTTATTGCATGCCAGGCCCTGTTCCCTCTGTTGCTTTCTGGCTTGCAGGGTCACATCTTTCATCTGTGTAGGTGCAGTTTCACTCTGGGTGAGCTCAGCCCCAGCACCGTGAGAGTGGTTGTGTGTCAGGGAAAAAGAAAGATAAAATAACAGATCCTCCCTCAGCGCTGATAACGATTCTATTACTTATTGATTAAAGCGGAAGTGCAGCTCAGCTCTCCATGATGAGCAACCGAGTATTTGCAGAAATGACCTCAGGGAAGGTAGGTTGAGTGGGGAGGGGGAAGAGAGGAGATTGCTGGAGGATGGGATGAGCAGATGACTCACTGTAAGAATGGCCTGCAAATATCCTGATCCCCAAGGCTTGTAATTAACCATTCACCAGCTGCATGTGTTAGCTGCCCCAAGAGACAGACACGCGTGGCTGTTCAAACACGCGCAGGTTTTGCTCTGGCAGGTTTCTGTGTTCATTCGAGAGTGAAAACAACAACATAGGGCGTAAATGGGGATCATGGCTATTTATATAAACTGGACATATTTTTCCTATGTGATGGCAGTGACTGGGGGTTGGGGGAAGATAAGGTCAGCTATGCAAAACAAGAGGATTTAAAAGTTCACCCCATGAAGGGCAGTTGGAGATCAGGGAACTCTGTAGAGCTTCTTGTGTTTGTTGTTTTTTCACACTGTGAGTTGCTAAGGATATCATTTTTTCAACCCAGTTGTTGTGGATATCATTTTATCAAACACCTCCCACCACCACCATGGTCTCCACAGTCACTTGACTGCTCTGACCACTGCCTCATGCTGTGAGCTCCGGACGAGCTGGCAGAATGTGGCTGGGGTAGGAGGAAAGGTGCAGGTGCTGAGTGCCCTTTACTCTAAAGTCGCTCTCCTGCTCTCTGTCATGGAAAACAGACTTTTATCACATTCAGTGGGCTTTGGATCATGCTGGCATTGCAACACAAGGACCCCACGGCAGGAATGAGTAGGCGACAGTAGCACGTCATGAATTTGAGCACACATCTGCTCAAACATTGCAAACAGATGAGACACTGCACGGCGGGGCTGAGCTGTCGGGGTGGCTGTACCAGGCAGCCCTGGCACTGAGGGGTCCTGCGGCTGCTCTGATCTTCAGCACTTCCCTTGCTTCAAAATCCTTCCTCTCACCGGGCACCCACACCGACACAGCTTATCGGGGTGAAACAGTTGCAGGTGAATGAATCACAACGGGAGGCTTTTCCTTCCAAGCCTTGTTTACTTGAGGGCTGCACTGAAGGATTATTGAATGTAGCTGTTCATGAGCCATTGGTTTCTGCTCTGAGAAAGCACAGGTGGCAGACATGTGGCACACCACTGACGTTTCCAGGCTGCTTCTGCTACCTGACTTATTCAGGTTCATTTTGGAGATGATGTGCTTCCATGCAGAATATTCCCAGCCTGGAAATAAGTAACGATTTAGCTGACGACAAACTTTGAGTAACGATGTAATAATAGGATTAATTCCTTTTCATTAGCAGCGCACTGAATGAAATGAACTAAGTACTTAACCGTGCAGAATAGCTCATGTGGGGCTATTCAGTTGTCAAATGCTGTCACAGGATTTCATTAAGTTTTATAGCTGTTATTTTACAGATTGGTTTCAGTGGGACCATCTTCATTACTTCACTGTCTCGTGCATTGCGGTGATTTATGAGACAGATGCAAGCATCCCCCTCTTGTGTTTATGTCCATTTAAAAATGCAAATAAAATATTTTGTGTGTTGTCGCAGTGCATATATTAATGACAAGTTTAGAAAAGATGACTCCTGAGTACAGAAATCTCTGCCTCAAATGCTGGAATTAGTGCCCATGTAAAAAACCTGGGAGGAGAGAGTTTAGTCCCCACTGTACAGGAGTTAATGGTTGCTAGACTCAACAGAATTACCTTTGCTAACAGCTTTAGTCTGGATTCTCTGGGGTTTGGCAAGTTAATAATTGTCAGTGGTGTCAGAGGTTTTTCCTTTGGGTGCCCAAAGTCTTTCAAGCAAGCCCATTTTCCCAGAGGAGCACTATCCTTCATTGACACTCCCCTGGAGCTCATTGCTGGGCACTGCTATCCCACTGCATTGCAAGCACTGGAGCTTCGTTTGTTCTTCATTTGAATTAAACCAGTCCTTGAGAGGGCAAATATTCATATCTTCTTCTTTTTGTTGTTTCCCTAGGGGGATATGAAACCTTTAACTCTCAATATCCTGAGTGCTGCGTGAATGGAAAACTCATTTCCCCAGAGAGGACGGAGGCAGAGATAAACCTTGCCAGCCACTGTGAGAAGCAGAGTGCCAACCACAAACCTGCTTACGACCAGGTGTGTGTCCCTCCCCTTGGGACTTCTCCCTGCTGCCACCAGGCTCTGCTGGAGGCTGGCAGGTGTCAATGGCCCTGGAGCTGCCGTGGGCTGTCAATAAGCTGTCACAGTCCAGGCTGGCTGACAGCCTGTGTGCTGAGAAAGTTGCCCTTGTGTGCTACTGGTCAGCATCACGTCTGCCTGGCTTCAAAATTAGGCAGCAGAAGGAGGCAAAACACCATATCTAGCCCCAAAACTGTATTTATGAACTCTCTTGTCACACACCCAGACAGCATGAGCCGTCAGCAGCTCTCACCTCCACAGGAGACTGAGAATGGGCAGGGGAGACGCTGCCAGGAGTGTCGCTTTTCCAGCAGACAAAGGAGCACATTTTGCCCATGAATCCTCTCAGTTCCAGGAGGAATTTGAGGCTGGTGAGGCACCGGTGCCTCTGAGGAGCGAGACCCACCATTGCACTGGGGAAGTGGGGTTTCCAGAGAGGAAGTCATGGTGTGCCCACCCAGCCCGGGGACTACGTGTGCTCCGAAACGTCACCCTGCGGTCAGGACGCTTCCGCCAGGGCGTGCGTTTCCTGCTGCTCAGGGGAGTCCCCTCGCGATGCCTCTGCTCTCCTGGGAGTACCTCCCACACCAGGCATCCTCCTGCTGCCCTGGCTGCCTGCCAGCTGCCCCTGATGCATGGGAACCCACCATGTGGGTAGTTCAGGGGGAGTGGAAAGGCGATTTCTTGCAGCTGCGGGGTGGCAGCAGCTCCTGTGCATCATGGAAAGTCACCTGCCAGCTCAGAAAGCTGTGTCAGACGGTGGCTTCTCTTTCGCCCTCTCGTCATCCAGCCTTTGCTTGTGCTGAGAAGGGAGGAGCTGAGATGAGGTCTCAGGGTGGGTGATGCAGCAGGTGCTGTGCTCCAGAGAGGTGTGGGGTGAAGGGGGATGAGGAGCCTCTGTCCGTTTTTTTTTGCTTTGTTTCACTTTTGGAGATGTGACCAGAGGGGCTAAGCCCTGGCTGAGCCAAAGCAGCCTCTTCCTCTGTCCTGATCTTCCTCCTGCTGGATGTGGCTCCCTGCCTTGCCCCGATTTCAGTAAAGCCCCAGTGGGAATGGGCACCACATAGGAAAGCACTTGGGGTGCACTGCAAGGGGCAGCACTCTAAAGAAGGCCACAAACATCCTGCACACGAGTGGGCTGGGTCTGACTTTGTGCCTTCCAGATGTGCACAAGAAAATGACAATGTTTTTCCTGCATGGGTTTGCTATGGGACTGATTCACTGGCCAGCAGCACTGGGGTCCAAAGAAGCCAGAGAGGGAGGGAGCAGGCACCCACGTGGGCTCCCTTGGTCACTCTTGGGTCTCAGGACTTTAGAAAAAGAGAATTACATGTTTCTGCTCCTTCTCTTCCAGGGTGGTCCAGTCGAAATCCTGCCTTTTCTCTACCTTGGTAGTGCCTATCATGCTTCCAAGTGCGAGTTCCTCGCCAACCTGCACATCACAGCCCTGCTAAATGTCTCCAGGAAAAGCTCAGAGTCCTTCAAAGACCAGTATTGCTACAAGTGGATCCCAGTGGAGGACAGTCACACAGCAGACATCAGCTCTCACTTCCAGGAAGCCATAGACTTCATTGGTAGGTACAAATGAACAAATTTTCAGATCTTCAGATACTTTAAACTAATTTAAAATGTAAAATCAATTAAAAATTAATTTAATTAATTTGAAGATAAAATACACATTGAGGTCTCCTGAATTTTGTGAAGGAAAAAAATCCAATTCCTTGGACTTGGCATGCCAGACTCAGTAACAACCACGTGAAGCAGAGTCAGCTTATTGCCTTACTGTGCTGAGATATCCCAAAGGTGGGGTCTTAGAAATCCATTGTCTTCCCTTATCACAGAGCTCTTTCCATTCCTCCTTTTGATCAGAACAGTACGTCACCCTTTAATCAAATATCCCAATGCAAAAAAAGTGAGGAGGCCTTTAGAAAAGTTTGTGCTATTCCATTCCAAATCTTCCTGCGTTCAGCTGAGTGGGTGAGTGAACATGAGCTGTGCCAGGGAGCACAGGAGAGAGGATTCCCCCTGAGAAGCACAAGATGGTTTGGTGGGGTGGAGAAGCCTGAGCCTGGGTGAGATCATGTTGAAATCAGTGCTGTTGCTCTCCAGGAATATTGAAGAGAGAAAGAGAATAAAACACAGTTACAGACTCACTGGACTTGTTGTTCAGCTGAGTTTGAGTCCTTTAACAGTGCAGGCAGAATTACGAAAGCCTGGCCTGAGGGTGCTCTCTGAGTCCTTCCCCTCCTGCTAAGGGACATCTCACACCTTTCAGGGAAATAATAATTTATGATGCCTTTCTGTCCTATCCTCAACCCCTTCTGATAGATGTTGAGTCTTGGATATTTCCCAGATTTTGAGGATGACTTTTATTTTCACTTTCTTTTAAAATTGGGCATGTGGTGTAGATGCTGGGGTTGACTCAAATCCGTGTCTTCCTTATTTTGTACAGTAGCTAAATATAACTGGTCGTGGTAGCAGTCCCCTGGCAGACAGTTGAAGGCAGGCAAATGATGACTTCCTCAGCTCTGTGCGTTTCCCTGAGCACTACACTCACAGTTAGCCATAAATTGGAGCTTGAACAAGTTGCTCAAGGCAATAGAGCAGAGAAAAGTCTATTTTTTGAACAGCGTTTTTGTGTGGAAAGGGCTTATTTTAAGCACATTCTCTTTCATCTAATAACAATCATTGTGTTGTGTGAGTAACCACAGTGGCTCCTGTTGTGTAAAGTGGGTGCTTTGCATAAGCCTTTTATATCCTGACTTAAGTCCAAGCATCCTTTAACCAGGCTGTAATTAGCAACTGCCTCCCAGTGCTTGTGTGCTTTGTGGTGAGGCCCCAGGGACTGAGCTCAGCCTCTCCACCCAAGGGTACCTCCTGGTACTGCTGTTTGCTGCCAACTGATCAAGCGGGGAGTTAGGCAAAGATGATGAGAGCCCCTGCAGTTTTTGAGTGACCAGGTAGTGGGAGGGCAGCCTGGCTGAGCTTTACACAACATTTTGAGCTGCAGACAGAGAAAAGCAGGTACAGCATTGCCTGCATCACAATGTTCTTCAATGTCAGTTGCTCTAAAAGAGAAATAGGCACAAGGGAGGAGACAGGGATGGACTTTTCCTAAAAATTGCAAAAAAGAACCAAATCAGGATCCACAGATTCTGAAGCCAAGCTCAGGTCCGTCACAAGCTGGGTTTTGTCCTCCTTGTCTGTCAATCTCCATGTCACCCTTAGCACCCAACAGAAGAGCGAGGCTCTCCTGGCTGGTGCGCTGGCTGTGTCCCCCCAGCCCTGGGTGTGTCACTGCCTCCTCTCCATCCTCAGCAGCAGCTGATGTGTGCAATGGCTTCTCCCCCCAGACTACGTCCGGCGAGCGGGCGGCAAGATCCTGGTGCACTGCGAGGCGGGGATCTCGCGCTCGCCCACCATCTGCATGGCCTATCTCATGAAGACCAAGAGGCTGCGCCTGGACGAGGCCTTCGATTACATCAAGCAGCGCCGGAGCCTGATCTCGCCAAACTTCGGTTTCATGGGCCAGTTGCTGCAATACGAGTCAGAGATCTTGTCTTCCACCCCCAGCCCCCCCGTCGCCTCGTGCAAGAGAGAAGCCGCGTCCTTCTTCGCAGAGGAACTGACTTTAGGCAAAAACTTCGAGGGCTCGTGCTTTGCCTTTCCTACCTCAGTGTTGAGTTCTGTGCCCATCCACTCTCCTGTCCACCAGCTGAAGCTCAGCCCAATGACGGCGTCTTCGTCCTGCTGAGCCCGCAGCTGGTGTGGTCCTGATCCAAACTGTGATCCCAACAAGAACATTTCATGAATGTGCAATAGAGAAACTCCATCCGCTTACTCTGAGGTGGAGTGCTTGTCATGGGTCATACTTCCCATATGCTGTGACTGTAAGATGCAAGTGGTCTAAGCATGGCAGGTTTTCTGAACTTTTATTGTCCTTTTTTAAAAAAAATACAAAGCGCTTTTTTAGGGTTTTAACCACACAACGTGCACCCGCTACTGTATTTCCAGATTCCTGGGGAAAAATGAGAAATCCATTTAGTATGTTCTCAGTTCCCATCTCCTTCCAATCTTATTTTTGAAAAGACCCTTATTTAAAGTTTCAAGCAATAAACAGCAGCAGCAGGGAAGCAAGCAAAACGAAAAGCACTACCTTTGCAACCACAGAGGTGGTGGGAGTGAATATTTGTTCAAATACATCTCTGGCTTTCCTCCTCCCCTCTCCTGTGTCGTGTTTCAGGTAGCAAAGGGCTGGAGTGGGGAGAGGGAGTGCCTTTCCCAGGACACTGTTGCACAACCAGGTGAAAATCCCTTCTCTGCTCCAGCCTCTGAAGTGTCAGGTATTGTCCACAGTGTAACTGGATATCAACCCAGACCAGTGGGTCCATTCAGGTGTGGCATTTCCTGTACTTCTGTATTTGCCTTTGTACTGGATGTGCTTTTAAGTAAAGCAGGGACTTAACTTCTATCAGCCACCCTGCTGAGCTATTATCCTCCCATCTGTTATTTAAGAACAGCCCTAGAATACTTGAATGTCTCCACATTCCTCATCCCATCCACATCCCATCAGATAACACTGTAAAACACTGTAACTGCTGGACTTCACACCAAAAAAACCTGACAAGCTTTCAGCTCCAAGACAACTTTTTCTCCATCCCTTCCCAAGTGTTCCCATTGTGTATCGTGTGTGGTCAAGCGGTCTTTTTCAGTGTTATGTGACTTGCTTAGAGTGTGTGGTCACCTCTTTGTCTAGAAAAGATTATTTCTGTCTTGCTCACATTGGCTTCTGTGTCCACAGGGAGTTCAGAATGAGTGTCTCTGTCTATTGACCTTTTTATTATTTTTTAATATGGAATATGTATGGGAAATGGCAATAATTTCCAGGAGATCTCGTGAATGTGAAAGAAAACCTGCAATGGTTTTTACGGTGTGTAAAAATAATAAAGGAAAAAAATGCCAGGAAAATAAAGCTGTTGTACTTGGAGTGATCTGCAAGAGTGCTTTGGGAGAGCTTGGTGGCAGGAGAGGTCACCTGAGAAAAGCACTGTGGTGTGAAAGTGGTGTAAGACGGTAGAAGAGATGGGAAAGTATCGGTGTGCTGTGTGCTGAAAAGCCACCAAGGTGCATCACTAGAGAGGGGAGAAGGTGAGGGGGAGGATTGTTTTAAACAGAATGACATGAGTCACGGTGGCGTCACTTCCCAGCAGCCGGGCTGGCACTTCTGTTTTGATTCATGCGTGTTTTATGTAAGATTTGCCATCTTGCTGAAGATGAAAATCTGAACTAGGCACGGCCCCCACTTCCTTCCAGCCCATGACAGGGATGCCACATGCCCTGGTCCTTAGAGCTTGTGTGTGACACACAGCACCTCCGGGCGCCAGGAACCGGGGCATGTGGGCAATACTCATCTTTTCACTTTTTTAAATGAAAAAAAAATTAAGTTAGAAGTACCAGAATATCAGATGCATCTCAGACCCCTTTTCATGTTGAATTTTCTAGGCTTTTTCTGGCTCATCACTGCAGCACATTTAAGATCTGCAATTCCAAATTAACAAGTTGAAAAATCTATGACAAATATTTGTGTTACACAGCATGTGTGCACATATGAATCCATTTGTAACTTCTTACCCCCAGGGAAGCAAAGCTGACAGATGAGAAGGTCTTACTGGAGATGTGCCTTGGATTTCTTCCCCAGTGTCAGAGGGATGTGTCAGCAGCCCTGCCTGGGCTCTGGGAAACCTGAACATGGGAACCAGCAGCCAGGGAGGTAAGGCAGATGATCTAGTAAGAGCAGATCAGTTAATTTTCTGAAAGACTTGGTTGGTCCCCTTGGGAAACCCTGGAAAGGGCTTTCTGCCTCTGAGCCCTCACAAGTACCTGAGCAGAAAGGCTTTTGAGCTTAAAGAGAGTGGCCATGCCCAGACCTACAACTTGAACAGAAACAGAGCAGCCCACAGTTCCCATTAAAACTGCACTAAACCCTTCTGGGTGGGCAACCAGCTGTTTCTTAAGGATGAGAAATCCTCTGCAGAGTCAATGATGGAATATTTTCAGGGCACAAGGCAGTGGGCTCAGGGGATTAACAGAGGGACTGCTGACCTTGACAGATTTGACCAGGGCAGCTGGAAAAGATCACAGGCCAGGTGAAGGAGCCAGGTATTTGGCAGAGAGGGAAGGGAGCTTTTATCCTGGGCTTTAAGCACAGCATGTTGGTGGATAGTGTTAGCAGGGGGAGAGGCTGGGCTGGGATTCAGGAAGGGTACAGCCCTGTGGGAGCCTGAAGAGGAGTTGTTGTCATGCCTGGACACGGGAGACCGACGTTGATGCTCCTGCTCAGGGCAGGGGTCCCCTCCTCTTGGCTGGTCTCAATCCACCTCTCCTTCTGGCAGAAGGAAGTCCCAGCATCCAAGTCAGAGTGGGATGCAAATGCTGCCTCTCAGAGGGTTGTGTTCCCATGCTCATGCTGGTGCCTGCTCGGCTACTTCAGTGCTGGTGTGAGACCTCTGCCCCCAGCTCAGCCCCCTGGCCAATTTGGCAGACCCCCTCTCTCTGAGGGGACATCACAGCAATCTGACTACAGGGCTCTGGGCTGAGAGTGTGTGCCCTCCTCCCTTCCTGGCCATGCTGCTCCCATGGGAAAGAGGGACCTGAGGATCTGAGCACTGAGATATGAAGGTGAGTGTGTCAAATCGGGATAGCACCTACCTGGGAAAAGGCAATATGCTTGAATTCACACATGCAGGGCAGGGCCCCTGGTTCTCTGCTTCCAGAGAGCAGCACCCAATAGGTACCTTCATCCTCAGGGAAAGGAACAGTTCCACCCATGTTTTGTGGTTTGTGCACTGAGGAAATTCACCAGATTTGGTAGGATGGAAGATATAGGAGGCTTTTACAGCCCAAACAAGCTTGGGTTTGAGTGGCTCGTCGCTAAGGATGGAAGTTCAGACCAGGCAGGTGTGTGGGGAATGTCAGAACTGAAGGGTGGAAGGCTGAACTAGCTGGTTCAATGTGTCCATCTGCCAGCTAAGCTTTGCAGAGGAATAGGGGCCTCAAAACCAAAATTCTGATGGAAAGTAGAGACCTTAGTATCTATAACAGGCAGAGGAAGGCTGTGATCCGGATGCTTTCAGACTTCAGAAGAGGCAAATGAGGGGAAGAAAGGCCTGGTATACTCTGAGACAATGCTTTAATTAGAAGTTATCCATTACGATACAAGAATCCACAGAAGATGAGAGGAAATGCCAGAGAAAAGGGGATTTTGCAAGTTCTGTTGCCTATGGAAGTACTAGTTCAGAGCTGTGCTGGGATATGACATCTCTCCATTCACAGTTCTGATGGTGCACCCCTGTGTCCTGGACAGCTTGGTGCTTCTCAGGACCTGTTTCGGATCCTGGGTGACTGAGCAGGGCTTGTGCCACGTAGCTTTTGGTCCCCTGGTTTCAGGCTTGCATGGAGCAGTTATGTTGCAAGCATGAGAGTAGTTGCTCAGCCTCTGGCTCTGCTTTGCACATGCTGCCTTTCCTTTCTGTCTCCAAGAAAAACAAGCGTTCAAGAAACCGCCATGAAAAATACATATCTTTACATCATTGCAAATCAGTTTCTGAAGAAGCCTAGGGTGGAGTTGGATGAGTGGGTGTTGTCCTTAAGTGTCCCTAAGTGTCTTTTTAGTCCATACATTTGCTGGTGAGATTTGCAGTTTATTCTGGTTACAAAGCACAGGCTTTCTCCAGCTTCTTTTTCTTCCTGCCTAAAGAGCTTTCCAATAGATAGAAATTGCATCCTCACCAGTAAAGCCCAGGTAAAATTGACCTGCTCCATGGGACTTGGTCCTGAGGTGCCCATCCCCAATCCCTGAGCACCACAAAGGTAGGCAGCTCTTCTTAGCTTCTTGCCTTCTGGTGGGAGCTTCATTTTTTAGGAGCCAAAGCATGAATGAAGAAGGTATTCTGCAGGCGTTGTCATTTGTATGCTAAAAACAACACTTGCCTTGCAGGGAAGGCAAAGGTCCAAATGTGCCTGTAACATGGAAAAAAAAAATGTGTGAGGTCCCTTGTACGGTGAATTTGACCCTCCATCTCCACTTTTCGCAGCTTCCTGTTAATTGGAGAGTAGACACACTGCCAGCTCACTCTCTGGGGAGAAAAAGACAGGAACCAATTTGCAGAGCCACATAAATATGGAAGTAGGGTTTTTTTTTTACGTGGGAGGTGTTACCAGTACCACACATTATGGTTTCTTGGCTTTATCACATCGTAGGCTTTTACTGAGACATGAGTAAGTTTGCTAAATAAGGAATATGAAAATAGCTTGTGAAATAGGTTGAGTCATCAGAGAAAATCAAATGGAGTTCTGACACCAGGGCCTCAGTTGTAAAGTCCTACTTTATTTTACCATTGCATTAGAAACTTTGAGGTCATTTCAATCTTTTTATTTCAGCTCCAAAATTCAAGTAACTCTGACATCTTAGTAAAGCCTACCAAATCCGTTCATGTTTTCCATCAGCAGTGATGATACATCCCTATGTGTCCTGCCCACAAACGCTTGCAGGGAATGCAAAGGTTACCAAGACAAATGGCTTCTGCAGTAACAGCTGAAACCTGAAATGCTCAGCACTTCCTCCAGCCTTGTCTAGCTATTGAAGAGTGTGGCCCCTAGAGATCCTTCCAGCTACTAGCCTATCCCTTCCAAGTCACTGGCTGTTATTTGTAGCTTCTGGGAATCCCAGCAGGACACCAAACAAACCCATAAAGGCAGTAACTCAACATCAGGAGTGGCCATGGCAGATAGAGAGAGGGAAAGAACCTTAAAGGACCTCAGGCACAGCATTGCCTGAGGACTCCCATATTTCTGTCAGGGATTATTCTCATATCCCAGAATATGACCTGTGCTGGGGAGATCATGGGTGGAAAGCTTCTCTAGGACACGAGCTTGCATGAGATCCATGGGACACGCCATGCATGAGGAGAAGTGGGAAAGACCTTTAATATAAATCCTGCCCCAGCCTCAGCCCATGTTCCCTGCAGTCACAACTGGGACTTCAGAACAGGCACCATGGAAAGTTTCTGATCTGCTGGGACTGTTAGAGGCTCGGAAATGAAAGGCAAACTGACAAAGGCCTCAATTCAAACTTCAAACCCCCTTGGCATAACTGTTTTTCCAGATTTGGTTTTCTGAGCTAATCATGTTAGCAAAGTTAAATATTTGAGTAAGTGTTAATTGGACCAGGTTTATGTCTCCCAAGTGAAATGACAATGTAGTTTTTATGGGCTCTCTCTCTTTTTTTTTTTTTTTTTTTTTGGGTAGGGGGGTTGTCTGTGTGTGAATAGTGGTTTATTTCTGTCACAGTGGTACTCCATTTCTGAGATTCCTTTGTAAAGCAGACAGTGGGTGAGTCATCTCTCGTTATTAAATTGCCCATACACTGTGAGCTGCCTCCAGGCCCTGAACCAAAGCCTATTGCCTTGGTGGGGAGAGGGGCCCCCGAACACAATGGGATTCGGATCAGGCCCTGGATGAATCTTCCCATTAAATCTTTATTTTAAGGAATCATTTGTTCTAATCAGAACTAAGACCTGCTTCTGCATTGAAATGGCATTTGAGGTCTACAGGATTCAACTGGAACAACGGGTATATCCTCTCTGCTCTAATGCCTGCAATCACATTAAGTCAAGTTAACTGGAAAATCAATTGACACGAATTCCAGCATGACCATTAACTTCCATCCGGCTGGGCCCCGAGCGGGATTCCTAACAGGGATGGAGCAGAGCTGTGCTCATCTCCTGGATGTGCTTTCAGCCTGAGGTCTCCCTAGCAGTGCCCACATTGCCCCCAGTAATTACTGCGGCTAACAGAGAGCCTGGGGGCCAGGCAGTCTGGGATCAATTGTGGGCTCTGCCTGTGGATTTCCAGGGCAAGCGATGCAGCTGCTCCTGCTGGCACAGCCACATTTGTCAAAAGCATAAAGGAAGTGAATGAGACCTGGACTGACCAAGCTGACCAGATGAGTCCCTTGAGTATATAGAAAAGGACTATAGCAGCAAAACTATGTTTTCCTCACTTCTTCAGAGGATATTTCTGCCCTGTTGGTAAAACAGGTCTTTGCTGATGTGGCTTTGCTCATGCGAGAAGCATTTTGGTGCTAGAGCGAACCTGAATTTATCTCTAAATATTTCTCACAGGCTTATCTGTATGTCTCTGCATCCTGTCTTGCATCAGGGATAATGATATCAGTCTCATTCTGAGAAAGGCATAAAGCTTTTTTCATATGTTTGCAATGCATATTAGACCCATGACAGAGACTATCCTAAGCACAAAATCTTGTTACCATGATGTATTTATTGTACTGTGCTTGTGAGTCCATATGCTCCTTATCAGAAGAGTTTGTTGTGAGGTTTTGCTTTTGGGTTTTTTTGTGAGTTTTTTTTTTCCTTTTCCCCCAGGATATAATTTATTACTTAGTTAAAAACAGTACCAATTATGAAGCACTTTCAGACAGCCACCACAGCCACTCTGCCAGGCGATGGGAGCCCTGGGTGGGTGGCAAGAAATCTGTGTGCTACTGAGTGCTAAAGCATTGCCGTGGTTCAGTTTACTGAATCCAGCTGCGAGGAGCAGCTGGTTTTCTGGCAGTCAGCACGACAGACGCAGGCGGATATGCTCGAGAGAATTGATCAGGGACCACCAGTGGAGAGAAGGGGAGGGTAAGTTGTTCCCTGTGCTACAAAGTGTTAAAGTGGCTCCTGGCAGTTCTGATTACTAAACGCAGCTGAGAGGAGTTTTTCTGGACTCGTCTGTGAGATCTGATGGGGATATGCTCAGCCATGAAGAAGGGGAAAGCAGAAGACTTCTGCATAGCCAGCAACTGCCATACTCCGTGCTGTGGCTTGTGGGATCCTGAGGAAAGGTTGTCGGGACACATGGGAAATGTCTGCAGGGGAGACAGCAGGGGAGGCTGCCAAAAGGCTTCAGGCAGTGTTCCCATTTTGGTTTCTCCTCTCATTTCCTTCTCCATTCTCCCTCTGTGAGGGAGCTGGGGGTGCAAGAAGGTGCAGCAGGCCAGGGCTAGGAGAGATCGTGTAGAATAAACAGCAAGACACTTCCTTGGAGGGCCGGAGGAGATGATAAAGATGCCTGTTACTGGCACCGAACGTGAAAATTGCACCGGTGAAGCCTGCCAGCTTGGGTGTGATAGGACAATGTCCTGCTGTCCCTGGGCTCCGCCTGGGAAGAGCCTGAGAAATGCTGAGTGCTAATGGGGAGTGAGGCCCAAGATAGTCCCTGGGGCAGTGGTTTTAGTTTCCTTGAGAAAACTGGAAGTTATCTTTGCTTTCCTTTGATCTTCAAAGCACAGGGGGAAATTTCACAGTTAGGGGAGGCCACCCGGTGTCAGGTGAAGTTGCTGCAGCTTGTTAAAGTCAGTCAGATGCCATAAGGTCAGCAACTCACCTGCCCTAGTGTGAAAATGCCTTGCAGAAAGGAGGCTGCCTTTTCGTGGGGCTCATTATGGTTCTCTGGTTAAAAAATCACATTTGTTTGTGGATTCCGAGGCTGTGGATGAATGGCTTAAAGCGGGAGTAAAGCCCAGGTAGTGTGATTCTGATCAGTTTAGATATGTATTTGTTGAATGGATGTGGTCAGCCTAAATAACTATTTTTGTTCTAATCTAATTACAAATTTACTGCAGCCACCTCCTCCCAGGGTGCTAATTAGGAGCAGAGGCAAGGGGAAAGAGGGTTTTTTTCAGAATTTCAGGATGATATGTGGAAGTCAGATACTGAGTCTGGCATCTTTGTCAAATTTTGTTCGTACTGGCCACTGAAAAAGTTGCTCCAAAATGAGGCAGTCTGGGTCAGAGTCCTACACAGGCTCTTCCTGCCTCTGCCCCACTGTCTGGCTCACCACACGTGCTGAGTGCAGACATTCAGAGATTTCTCTGCATCCATGCCCCAATTTCTCCAAGGAGTCTCAATGCCCTTCAGTCAGTCTGTGTCCTGCCGGGAACAGGTTGCAAAATATCCCTTTGGTCAATTATGTCATCAGACCAGCAACACCTCCAGGGCCAAGACAGGCACTGCTGCTTCCCCTTGGTTCCTCACTCCCTCTTGTGTAAGAGCAAGAACCAGTCTTCCTGCAGACACACCTTCAGAGCAAGCAGCCAGTCCTGCAGATGGGGGACATGTATTTATGTCTGTGCAGCTCTCCTACTCTCAGAATTGCATTTACTGCTCACTTGAACATTAGGAGAATTTTTGGAAGAAAAATTGACTGTTTTTAATTCCCCTCCTGATTTCCTAGTCTTGCACTGTTGTCTGAGCTGGCAATCTTTCATTTGGAGCTTGGGATTAAACAGGTCTTCAGATTTCTACTTTTGTTTATGATTTATTTTGATGAGAACTAGTTGGTCCTGTCCTCTGTGGGCTGTCCCTGAGCCCTACTGATGGATGAGCTGGTGCTGGCCTCCGGAATGTCGTACAGCCCCCTGAAAGAAACCACCCCTTGCCCAGATGCCTGTGAGCTGGTGCCAACCCAGGCTGTCTTCAGGGCAGCCCCTACTGAAGCCAAGGGATGCTGTGGGCTGCCACCCTCACTGCTAGGCCAGCTACTGGGTGCAACAGGTCTATGGGATCCAGAGTCCCTGATCTGCTTCTCCTTCGTGGTTGATCCATCTAAAACCAGGTCTGGAGTAGCATCTCTGGGTGCCCTCCAGCACAGCTGACCCCGCAAACACCTCAAGGCAGGTCCCTTCCCTTCCCCGCAGTTTAAAATACAACAGAAAAAACCAGGGAGCAATGCTTTCTTTCACAAAAGCTGCATCGCAGCAGAGGAAAGCACGGCTGTTTTTCCCCGGGGCAGGACGTGACCCCGGCGGTCCCGCGCCGCTCGCTCCGCGCCCGCACGATGCCTTCGCTTAGCACCGCCGGGCCGAGGGAAATTCGTTCAGCCGCAACCGCACTTTATCCACAGAGAGGCTCGTCTGAAAGATGACGAGCAAAACAACTGTTTTCCTCAGTTAACCTGTGGCAGACTCATTTGTAATAACCTGCGCTCTTTTCAAAAAGGAGCCTTTCTCTGTTGTTCGTTTTATGCCAAAGTTTTACCCTGCCACTCTTCTCTTGACAAACGTTAGCTTTCTTAAAATGTTGTCGGATTAAAGCGTTTGTGGATGAATACTTAAAAATCAACAAAAATTATTTAACTTTGCACATTCAAAGGATCGTAGTGATCAAGAGAAACGTTTTCATTTTTTTAAAGAGGCTGTCTGACTCTTTTGAGTTGTTTAGAGTGACTAGAAACTGAGTCAGAAAAGGAGAAGCAAAAAAAACCCTCTGGTGTTTTTCATGAATATTTTTCATGTAGATGCCTCCCAGCCAATTCCTCTGTACAGCACATCCCCCTGGCACCCCTTGGGGCACACTGTGGTAGGGGCAGGGAGCAGGAGACAAAAAAGAGCAAGAAAAGGGTCTGTAGGTGGTGGAAACAGGTACCCACCATGGAACAGCAATGTCACTGGCTAATGCTGTGCAGCTGGCATCTGAACCTGTAATTACATCCATCCCTTATCAAGCTCAGATTCTTTTAAGGCTCTTGCAGGCTTAGGGCTCCCTCTTCTAAGTTTTGTGTCAGGCAGTTGCTCACTGTCAAAATTACAGACATTTCTGCAGGTTCTGGTGAGGGGGTCAGACAGTTCATGGGTCACTACAGGGTTTGAGAGCAACAGGGCTCTGTAATTTGTTCAAGACAAACATAAATTGTTGGAAAGGAAGCCCATGTGTGGTTTGCTTGCATTTTTTTCACCATAGGTGCTCCTTGTCCCTCAAAAGCTTGATTGGATATCTGCATTGAGATGGATGCATGTGGCAGAGTCTGTCAAGAAGGCACACGAAGAATGCCTGCTAGAATCTCCAGTGGGTTCGAAGGTGAGAGAAAGATGCATTATGGCCCTGCTGCCTTAGGATTCAGGCTTGGGTGGTCTAGGAGGAGAGGTATTCTTGGCTGTCCCACAGCTACCCTGCTTGACCTTGGGCAAGGTACTTTCTCACTGCCTTTGTTTCCCAGCCTGGAAGTGGAACATCAGAATATCTGTTTGTGAGTTCAAAGTGCCGTTGGACACTGGTTTCTGCAGGGTCTAATCAAAGTGTCAACCAAAATAAAAGTTCCCCAGTTTGCTCCTGAGATTCTGTTGCAACACCAGCACTAAGAACTATCTCCAGAAGTTCTGCCTCCCCTAATGATTTCAAGTGATGAAGCACAAGAGATTGATGTTGCAGTGAACCTGCTGATTTCTACAGGCATTTGAAAAAGGCAGTAAATACCTCAGTGATTGCAGCCATTCATGAATGAAAGCAGTCTATACATGTGTTAGTTCACAACTGAAAGTGGTAATTGAAGAGGTTAATAACACTTAAAGTGCTTTGTCCCTCCCCACAATAGGTTTAACATTTTTTTCTGGGAGAAATTCTACTATTTGAGAAGAGAAAAAAACTCTGGAGAACTGAAGTCCCATCTATATGTTCCCATAAAGTTTCATGAAAGAAATGCTTGACGTATTTTTATGCTGATGAAGCCTAGATGAATTAAAACTGTGCTCCCACTTCCTCCTTTCTGATGCTAATGTCTAATTCTATCATATTTATACAGAAACACTGCTTATAAAGCAGGGCCATGGAAAAAATCTCTGCAGCACCTACTGAAGCAAGGTGAACTCCTCACGTAGCAAGCACTGATTATACGTTTGCAGGTTCTGAGTATAGAGCGCTGTTTTATGAGCTGCCAGCTTTCTGCACTCCTACAGCCACAGCAGCCTGACAGAATAAAAATGACATACATCACACTTGGGTTGGAAGCATATTTTCAGCAAGTACTACAAAACTGAAAGAATAACAGAAAATTAAATACTACCCTACCACTCCACTCCCTGAAGTACAATCTCTAAAAGCTATGTGGCAGAACCTGTGTGCAGGGGCCTTATTTGAGTATTTGAAACACTCTTTGAAGCAGACAATCATTTGCCACTTAATCCTTAATGAGAGCAGTTGCTATTTTTGCAAGCACGTCACACTGGTGAGAGTGTGCGATGATGGAATATCAGTGGGATGTGATTTTATTCCTATGAATAAATATAATGTGGTGTCTGTGCACATTTGCATGCACACGAGCCCTCTCCAAACTGCCAGAGTGTGCTGTATATCCAAAGTCCTCAAGAGAGAATGAGCACCTGGGGATAAAAGAGATGCCAAGTCCTTGTTTGTGCTTGTTCATAATAGAGCGACGCACTTCTTGGTGCCCCTCAACAACAGGAAATTCTCTGGGGCACCAGATGCGGGTTGTTTGGCTTGACACAGGGTTTTCAAGAAGACTTGGTGCATTCAGGCACAACAATATCATTGCAGCAGTCAAGAAAAAAAGGCAAATTTTTCTCAGTTGGTTTCTCTGAACCCCTTCTTTAGGGCAGGAAGATTAATTCCTTGCTCTGGGAGTTTATGATTAAGTGAAAATAAGCTTCTGAACTACAAAGGAAATCTTTAAAATGTGACTCAAGGCATCCTGTACTTCTGAAAGCAGACGGCAAAGAGGAATGAACTTTAGAACCTGCCAACTTAAGAACATTTCTATGCCTATTACTGCCCTGAGAAACAAGGATGGTCCGTCCACATCCAGCTGTGTCTTTAGCAGGAGAAGATTGTTAGTGAGGAGATATCCTGGCTGCTTGTTGGGACAAAAGCCTTGCTGCCATGTCTCAGGTTGGACTGCACTGCCTGCTGTGGAGTCTCAAATGCATATGCAAAATGTATATCTCTTTTCCCCATCTAAGTGCTTTCAGGTGGTTTCGAAAATTCCAGATTCCACATTTACGATGTGTAAATCTGTGTAATCTGGGTTGTGTAAATGGATACAATTGATTTACATGAAAATGTTAACACAAAAATAGGTGTAAAGAATTCTTTTAACCAGGTACAAGATTGTTTAGTTGTGTTGTAAGGAAAAGTGGAGAATCTGACTTTTGTTTCTTTTCTCAAACCCTCTTCTCCCCGCTGCCAGGAATCTCCTTGGATGGGCCAGGCATCTGAGACTTGAACTACCAGCACCTCTAACTCACTTCACCCCAGAAAAAAGCGAAGAAGAGTAAATTTAGCATCACAAACTAATCCCAGAAAGATGATGTGAGACTTATTTGAGGATTTAAAATCCCCTGAAATCCTAAGATGAAAGGGATTTTGAAAATGCAAATAGAGAAAATATTTTTTTCCCTCAGTTCTTTTGAACTAAGCTATTTAAGGCAGGAAATTTTCGTTTTGAATTTGTTTGTGGAGCAGCCATTAAATGCTTTCGTTTTTTAAACCCTCTGTATTCTGAAGGAACAGTGGACCATTTCTTTATAGATGCTGGTAAAATCTGTTACAATAGCCTCTTGAAGGGCTGTTAGTAAAATCATTTAATTATATGGCACTTAAGAATGCCTGGGACTGGGGAGATTTTCCCATTAGGGAAGATAATTAATTTATCCATCTGTTATTCTAGGAGAGGTAGAAACTAGACCTTTCTGTTTAAATCTAGTTTTTATTAGTGTGAGAGGCTCAATGCAGGAATTCTATTGCATGTCCAGAAGTGCTGGCTACAGCTTCAGTTCTGAAGGAGCACTGTCAAATTGAAAATTGCATTTTCTCTGAGATGTCGCACCCCGACTGTTGTCACAACAACACCTGAAATCACCGTAAGTGGAAGAGATTAGGTGAAAATTAATGTTTCTCTCCCACCATTTTGCTTATTTTTGTGTGTTTGACAGCTCCTCCGGGGAGCTGGACAGTGGCTCTGAGAGGTAAAGGAGCGCCACGGACTCCAGCCAAGCCGTTTTCCTGAGGATGTTTCGCACCATCGCTGTTTGCCCAGCTCACCCTGGCCGCCTATTTGGCTTCGCCCAGACTTTTTCCCTGTGGATGAGGAGCTCGGCTCCCAGCCCTACGCAGTCAAGAGGAGGTGGCTGAAGGAGCGGGTGCGCTGCGGCAAGGGGCGCGTCAGCCCAGGCCCTAAGGCTGCTGATGCCGATTTTTCATTATCATTTTATTTCAAAAAATTATTTTCAGATCTTCGAACGGAAGCCGGGACTCCAGACCGAGCCTCGATTTGACCTCCCGCGCAAGCGGCCCCTCAGGGCGTCCGCGACAGCGCCCCCTAGAGGCGCGCGCCGCCGCTCGCTCCGCTCGCCTCAACTTGCCTTTGGCGCCCAATCCGCCCCTCGACGGGAGAAACCACTCCTCCCAATTCCCCGGGGGGACCCGGGCGCCGGGAGGCAGAGTGACCTGCCTTTCCCGCTAGGCAGCGCCCTCCAAAAGACCACCGAGGCACTTCAGAAGATAGGAAAAAAGGAAACGCTCGCTGTTCCCCGTGGCGTGCCTTCTTCGGCCCTACAGAAGCGCGTTCTCCGCTCTGCCGTTCTCCCTCCAAGTGGCGCTGAATGGTTCGCGCCAGGACGGGACTGGGCGGGTCCGCCGCCATTTTGTTTGCGTGAGGGGTGAGCGGGCCCTGTGCGGGAAGCGGGGGCCGCCTGAGGGGGCGGGAAGCGGTGGCGGAGACCCGCGGTCAAGCCGAGCGCTCGGACCGGAAAGAGACGGCGAGGGCGGGCTGAACGACAGCGTGGCGGGCCTACCCCATCCTCGGCAAACATGTACATCAAGCAGGTGAGCCGGCGGGATTCGCGCCGCCCGCAGTGTGTGGTGCGGCCTGGGCCTGGCCGAGGGGGTTGGCCCATTCCACCCCGCCCCGAGGCTGGGGGCTCTGCGCCTTCACATCTGCCCGGCCCGCGGGCTTGCGGCGGGCTCGGAGGCCTTTGCTTCGCTCTTTTCTGTCCCGGGGGGCGAGTCGAGGTCTAGGCTGAAGGAGGTGCCCCCGGCCCGGCAGCGAGTCAGGTCCTACCGCCTGCTGCACTGGCGGCGCTTTCTCTCCTCTGCTCGCCTTTCATTCATTGCAGGTGCGAAGTGGCGCTGGGGGCTCTTTCGCGGAAGCGGGACTTGTTCGCGGGGCCCCTTTGTACCTAGCCCCGGTGTCCCGGCCGCGGAAGGCTCGAACCCAAACAAAAGGCTCTGCTCAGCTGTCAGCGGCATCTTTCAGCCGTCCAACTTGGGGGGTCTCTTCTTGGCTTTGGGGTGCTGTCTCAGGCCCCTGGGCATAAACCATTTCACCTGTGATGCTTCACCCTTGCCGAACGACCTAACTAAGCTGGTGCTTAGTTAAAAAGATCCTGGTATACACCTTTTGCAGACAGTTTTCGAGGTCAGCATTATATTACTTTGGCAGTTTCCCTGCAGCCGCCTTAGCAGCACATTTTTATTACTGCTTTCGTGTTGCTGCATATGTGTGTTCGTACAAAGCTCACCGGGATCCGCATTTCCTGGTGGACTCAAAATTGACCTGCTCCTGACACCCTGCGGGTGTATTTCTTTAGAAGACTTATTTATTGGCTTTGGAAGTGCGTGTTCTACAGAGATAGCAGGTTTTCATCTACTGTTCGGCTGACTGGGCAGTGTTTCTGTAAATCACTCTTAATCATCCTAGGTGGGCATACTGCTTTAAAGACTCTGAATAAGAGTTTTTGTTCTCCACATGTGAGTTGCTCAAAAGCAAGCAGTAGAGGAGGTATACAGAGAGCAAGTCCAAACTAACTCAGAACAGGGGAAGCGTTTCATTTTGAGGGAAACAAAAAGAAGGAAATTCGAGTGGTCAATAACCAATACTGCTGTAGGAGCTGTAGAAGAACGTGTAACAATGTGTGCATGTGGGAACAAAAAGAACGAGACTGAATTCGATCCTTCAGTATCCCCTATTTTGTTGCTTTCCAGAAGTTATTCCTGGAGTTTGGACATTAAAAATGTTTAAGTCTTAATTTGAGTCGGTACAAGGCAATGAAGTGAGGAGGTTTCAGAAAATGTAGGATGGGTGAAGTGCTAAAGCATCTGGAGAGAAGCTTCGGGAGAAGCTGATGGTGTTAGAGTCTGCCTGTGTCCCACTCCCCTGGTGCCCGGCTGTGTGGGTGGGAAAACTTTCAGCTTCTGTAGCAATATTCGGGAAATAATAATTTGCTGGTTTTATCACTTTGTAGGGACTTTCAGGTTCTTATGAGAATCGATTAAATAAATTATTCCAGTTCAGTTATTCTTTATATATTATATGAAAAAAAAAGTAGTAGAGACCAACTTTTTTGCCCATTTTTTGTTTTCTCCCCCTCTGCTTGTAATCTGGTGAGTTAGGAAGCAGCACTGTCTCAAAATGTTTGGGTTATCAAAAATACTTTTTATTAAATGTGTTAAACCAGGAGTGAATTAACACAGCCGCTGTGGGCTAGGGGGAGTGGCAAGACCTGAGTAAGATATTTTGTTCAGCTTTTCCTTTGGAAGCTGCTGGCACTGAGCTTACTGCAGAAGTCTCCATCTGGCAGATGAGGCCGAGTGGTTTTTAGGGGAGATGGGGCGTTGGTGGTCACAGCCTCAGTGCCTCCATGCAGTGTCTTAGACTCACTCTCTGTAGTTTGGTCCCTTGAACTCTGAAATCCTTGATTGCTCCAGTGCAGGTGGTCAGAGAAAAGGCAGAGGATTGAAGGAAGCCCTGTTGGAACCTATTCCTTTTCCAAAATAGCTGCTGCTTCAGTCTCGGTTTGATGGTCAAGGATTTGCTGCCTGCCTGTCTTCTTAGCTTCAGATTCCAGTAATGAAATTATTTTGCAAAGAGAATTTGATGAGAAAGCCATAGTGCCTGGGAAGAGAAGGGCTCTCTTGAGTTCTGACTGAAAGTTAGTCAGTGCCTTAAAGTTTTATTTCATTTTCAGTTTTATAAATTGCAGTGTCTGATTTGCTGTCTGACATGGCATTTTCATTCCGTGTTAGCAAGGTGGTTTTAATCCATTGGTACAAACAGGTGATAAGAGGAGTTTTCCACAACAGTACTTGATAGTGGCCTGTCTCATAGTGGGACAAAGACTGAAGATCAAACTTCACATGAATAAATAGGGGCATTTGCTTCTCCCAGTCTTTTGTCCTGTGCTTTTTGTGGGTGGGATTTTGTTCCTGCTGTTTGTTCAGTGCCACCAGAATACAGCAGAATATGAGTGCAGTTCTGAAGGCAGTTGTTTCTTGGGGTGCTGGGGTGTGCCCTTAACAGAGGCTTTTGTAGCACTGAGGAAAGGCTTGCTTAAATGTTTGCTGTGCTACTTCTAGGCTTTTTGCTGAAGTTTTGTACATGCTTCTTGAATAAAAAGTATCATGCTCATTTTCTGGAATATGGGCTACTTTAGTACTTGAAGGTGTGAGAGAAGGAATGACACATTCAGAGAAATAGAAAATGGGGATGGGATCATAGACCTTAGAAGCAAAAAAGCTAAGTAATCTCATCTCTTAAGCTTCAGCAGTGATAACAGTGAGCAGTATCTTGCAAGCTGGTTTTGTGTCTTCTTAAGAAGTAATTTTGAGTTGTAGCTGTCACAGTGAAACGCTGCCAGTGTTTTAACTGTATCCTGTTTCCTTGGGGAAGAGCTGGGAAAGAACACAGCTATTAAATGGTAACTTCAGTCCTGTTTCAAGTGTTCCTGCTGAAAGATCTGCAGATGTCAAACCTTCAGGTGGCTGCTGCCTTTCCAGCGTGGTGCTGAGCAGAGCAAAGCTGCTGTGCTCTCAGCACAGCTTTGATGGATGGAGCAGGTTGCTTGGTGCTGGAAGTTGGATCAGTTTTGTTGCCATGCAGAGCTGAAGTTTTAGGACACTGTAACTCTGTACCTTGTGTATTGCTAGGCCTGGCAAACCTCAAAATGCTGCTGAAATTAAATAGCTGAAGTTTGATGTGCTGCTTCCAGGTGACTGTTTACTGCATAGCTCTTGAAGTTATTTGTGTGCATTTTTATTTGTCTCGTTAGGCTGTGAGTTGGAGCCAAGACAAACTTGCTTTTTTATGTTTCCCTTTAGATTGCACAGTAAAATGAGACTGTTGCATGTGAAATAGGCAGTCCAGTACAGTTTTTGCAGCCTGCAATTGCACTGCTTGGAGAAATTGCTAATAAAATTCTCATGCTGTAAATAGATTGCATTATAAAAATTAAATATAAGTGCATGTTATACTTCCTTTCCTGTACAATGATGCTTTAGGAAAATACATGTTTTTGTCTAGTTTGTTGCAAAAAACCTCTTGGAACTCTCCTGCTTGCCATGCTTTGGCCTGCTCAAGTGCCAGCGTGGCTTGCTAGGGAAGAAATCTGTCCCTAAATCGATGCTCAGGTGGGGGGCAGGTTTGATCTGAGTTTCTGGTTTGAGCTGGAAAGTTGAGTGTGTGCAGGGAGGGCAGGCAAATTAACTTATAATTGATACAAATATTCTATCAAACCTTACAGTAGAAAAACTGTTCAAGCACAGAGAGAACTTTGTTAAAATAAGTCCCTCTTCTCACCAGGTAATCATTCAGGGCTTTCGAAGCTACAGGGACCAAACCATTGTGGACCCGTTCAGCTCCAAACACAATGTCATTGGTAAGTTGTGATACTTGCCTTTTATCATGAGTTAATATCCTCTGTGTTGCAGATGATGTTCATGTCAGTCTCCTTCCTGGTTTTTCATACTGTGGTTACATTTGGTGATTGTATTTTCTGGTTTGGAAACTTCTGTACAGCTGTCTGTAATGTACCCCAGGGTGTGTTCCACTTAGAGCAAACACTGTTCACTTTTGCCAGGACAAGAGCTGAGTTTTCAGAAACTGAGTGACATTCATAAACTCCTTCCTAGGTGTGCATCTCTGTATCAGCCAGACCTCCTTCAAAGGTTGGCCTTGCAGGAACAGCAGCAGAACATTTGTATGGGATTCTTATTTTTCTTGTCTGTGCAAATGTCATCTTTGTAAATAAGCACACCAGCAATTATAAACTGCAGAGAAAGAAGATAGTCTTTCTTCCAGTTTAAAAGGAATGAATTTCTAGACTGTAGACTGTCAAAAAGTATAAGTTTTAAAGTGCAGTTTCATGAATAATTCCTATTTCTATAGCATGTTGTTGTCCACCATTCTCACATCTCCTATTTTTGCCTGTGGATGCCTGGCCCTGCCTTTTTGTTTGCGTTGATTTTAGTGATTGTGCAGCAACTTTGGAGACTGCTGACCCAACAGCAAACAGTCAATTTTGGACATAAAATCTTAGTAGCCAGGGTTTAACTGTGGCACTAGGGAAAAAACCATGCATGTGACATGAATAGATGTCTTGCTTAGCAATGTTAATTCTGCAGGAGCTAAAACTTTATCCAGGTGTTAATGTTTTTAAAATACACTAAAAAAATCTCTTTTCACGAAGAGTTTTTTGCCTTTTTTCAAAGACTTCATAATAATCCCGAGTAGTTTTTGGAATGAGGTGAGTCTGAATGCTGTGTAGGCAGACAGGGATGAAAAGCCTGGGATGTTCATTGCTGCTGGAAGACAAGTGGGTTTCAAACTGACACAGTAGGGGCTGGTCTTGAAGAGAAGACGCTGAGCCTCGCTGAAACACTGGGGTATAAACACTGAGATTCTGTTGGTGCAGTGCTGTGTTCTTACACCTTTCTTTTTCTGTACCACTTATGGAAGTAATGCTTATGCCAGTCTTTTATGGTTAACAAGTGCAGTATTAAGAAGTTACTGTGCTACATGAAGTTCATACAGTCAACCTGAATGTACAGGCAAGTGGTTTCCTCTGGATAAATGTTCTGGAACCAGGAGAATTTGACTTAGGTTTACTGTTCTATTCCATCAGAATATCAGTGTAAGAGCCAAAAAGATGGCAATAAAAAGGATTGATTTAACTATTATTCTCATTGTGGAATAGTTTTGGAGTTTGTAAGTCAAGGTAATGTGTTTGACTGGGCAAAGGGCTACTGTCTTGTGCTCAGTGACTTAAGTGATCCATCTACCAAGTTCACCTCATTCCTGTGAGATTTCATTTGGCTGTTATGTTTGGGTTCTGCTCGTGAATACGTTTGTGTAGCATTTAAGGTACATTGCATTGTTAACCTGTGTCAGCTGTAACTTATGTCATACTTTGTGTTTGAATTCTCAGTGGGAAGAAATGGATCTGGAAAAAGCAACTTTTTTTATGGTAAGCATGAATTTCTTGTTAGCTGAGGATGCTGAAGATACCAGGTTTCTTTGCTTGTTTTTGCTAGAACTTGGTTTAACAAATGATCCTCCTCAATAAGGAGTGGCAGATTGGGAATTACTTGACAGTGATGAAAGGCAGATCTCAATGCACTTGTTTAATCTTAGTCTGGGTTTTTCCCTAGAATTCAGCTTCTCTTACTAAGGGCCTTCTAAGACTTTCAGGTGGCAAAAGTATTTACAGGAGGAAACTGATTCTAAAAGTTACCCCTCCTGAAAGATGAGTATGATACTTGATACTTGTTTTAGATGTCCTTAGTGGCTAAATTCTGCTAAATAGCAGTTTGGCACAGCTTGGACATCCTTTTAATATAGGGTTATGAGGGGGATTCTGTGGGGTGTGAGCATTAATGGAGGAGCCAAGATGCTAATTAAAGGTGTTAGTTTATAAACACAACTGTTACAAAGCCTACTGTCTGATGCTAAGTATTGCAGCAATATTTTTAACCTAGCCTGTGTGCTCTGTGTATGTAGAAGGAAGCTCATGAATCCCAAACTGGTCAACATTAATGATTCTGCAGTGAACCAGTAATGTGGCAACAATGACTTCTTCAGATAAACCCTGCTAGACAGCAGATTGAGTGATAAAGATCCAGCAGATTAAGGTTTTTAATAAAGAAATATTGTAAGGTTTTAGCAACAGCATGATTGTCTTATACAGCAGTAAACCAGTGTGTTTTGAGTCAGTGAAACTGTTGTGTATCTCCCTGAAGGAAAGAATAAATTTCTTGTTTCTTTCCTGTTTTATTACAGCAATTCAGTTTGTCCTCAGTGATGAGTTCAGTCATCTTCGCCCAGAGCAGAGACTGGCTTTGTTGCATGTAAGTGAAGGTGTATAGCAACAAAACTAAAGAATAAGCTAATGCCTTTGAGTGGTACAACAAAAATGTTAAATTGCTGGGCTGTGGATATTTTAAGCCAATTGTTCTGAAAGTAACTTTCTTTGTTTGCATTGGCAAAAGGGAATTTATTACACAGTAGTATATTATGTGGCTAATGCACACCAGTGAATGTGTAGCCAAGATTATCAGAACTAAAAATACGTGTGCTGGATCTGATGGAGATGCTCTTGCATCTCAAGTCCTTGAAAGGAAAGGGGAAGTGGGGTCATCAGGGAAAAGAGGAGAGGAATGAGTCTTTTCTGAGGTGACAGCTGTCTAACCAGAACATCTCCTCTCTTAGGAAGGTACGGGTCCTCGCGTTATTTCAGCATTTGTGGAGATTATATTTGACAATTCCGACAACAGGTTACCGGTAAGTTCACTGAACCGCTTTGGACATGGGTTGTCATTCCAGACTCAGGCAATCTCAGCCTTATGGAAGGCTTCAGCATGGTACCTGCTTTTGAGTAATTTCTGGTAAAAAGGGCCATAAACTTTCTGGGTTAGTTACAGCTGCTTGCAGTAGGTGTGTGTATTTACTGTGTTTTGTTTTCTTAAGATTGATAAAGAGGAGGTCTCACTTCGCAGAGTCATTGGAGCCAAGAAGGACCAGTATTTCTTAGACAAGAAAATGGTGACGTAGGTACTTCTTTTCCTTATCTGAATGAGAACAGTAGTATTTCTGTAAAACTCTATAGGCAAACAAAACACTTGCATCCCTAGCATGAAATAATTTGTTTGTTGTGTAATACTGAGTGCCAGTCCTTTGACAGCTGCAACATCAGTCCTTGTGCAATAGACAGCAGACTTTGGATTTGCAGTTTAATCCATCAGTTGATGTGATATTTAACTGCTTGCATAGTATTTCTTTCTGGGATTTTTTGAAATAGAATTGTTACCACACTCTCAGTGGTTTTGTATCCTTCCTTGTGATATGTTTGCCTGTATTTCCCTCCTCTGTGCTTCAAGGTGCTTTTTTCTTAATCTCTTTCCAATTCTATATATTTTAGATATTTTCCATTTTTATTCTATCGTTTCATTTCAGAATTAGCAATTTTCAAATAAAGAAGCTTGTTCAAACAGAGCATTATGAGCATGCACATGGTGATTACATTATGTGGTATATAGTTGAGCTACTTTACTGCATTTTTACAGCTCTCGCTTTTACTGTAAGTTTTTAATAGATTCATAATAACATTTCAGGAAAAATGATGTCATGAATCTTCTTGAAAGTGCTGGATTTTCTCGCAGTAATCCCTACTATATTGTCAAGCAAGGAAAGGTAAGATTCATTTTCACAGGATAGAAGGAATGACTGTCAAGGGTCTCATGTTCCCTGGATGCCAAACTTAGTTCAGTTATTTCAGAAGTAAACCAGAACCTAAGTCTACCTCAGTTTGAAATAGTTCTTGTATGTAGATGCTTCTTTGGCAGATACTATTGTTTTAGTAGTTTATGTTGATTTTAAGAAAAAAAAATCATGTCTGTAAATGTTTATATTTAGTAGAGGGTTTTTATCTTGGTGATCTTTACAATCAGATATATTTAATGACAAAGCAAATTTGATTCCTGTGACTATTTCAGTGTAAATGGAAAGATTTCTGGGTCTGTAGATAAGGCAGCAAAGTAATGGTAGAGAATTTTAAGAGGTTGAAAATCCTGTTAATGGAGAATGAATGGAAAATGCAGAAGTACCAAAAGAATGCACATCAGGAAAAGGGCTCATGGCATGGGCTGTCTTAACTGGTCTTCAAGACCCAAGGAGCTTTCTCGAGCTTTCAAAGGACACCCACATCTGCAGACAAGGCACAGACTGCTTGTAATGGCTCTCAGGCTGGATCATCAAGGAGATTGGGAATTGTCACCTCCAGAGGTTACTGGGAGGCATACTTGGAGAGGAATGCAAGAGGAGAAGACATGAGCAGCACTTGCTGTCAGGATGCCAATCTGTAGTACAGTCTGCCAGATGTTTATCAGGATAAATTTTCTTACACGTTGAGTGTGTGTATTTGAAAGAAACAGCTTGAGCTGGAAAGTCACTCATAATGGGGATTAGTGCACGCCACTTAACAGCCAAAATACACACACTGGTTTTAATATAAGACAAATTAGAAACAGTTACCTTCTTAGAAAAGCATGCAACCACTGAAACTCTATTGAAAGGAAGTGAGTTTTATGTTGGGTGTAATTGTATGACTGATTTGATGTCGTATTAATGAGTGTTTCATGATGTGAATTATTCTAAGATTTATAACTCCTGCATTTTAGTGTGGTTTTATGGAGGCATTTAAGCTGTTTGATTTAGCACCAGGACTTAAAAGCCCAAGCTTGAGTTTCTCTAAAACATAATTTTGGGTGGTTTATGATTTCTTCCCTTGTATCCTCCGTTTTAGCAACAAATGGTAACATTTGAAAAGCAACAGCTTTCATTACAAGCAGAATACTTGCTGTCCTGAAGTAATGGTGTATGCTATGTATCTGAATTTTCATGCCAACACCTAAGGCAAGCAGGCAGAGCAAAAGAATGCAATCTTTGCTCTGTTGTGGTTAGCCATACATCCTGAGCAAGTTATTGAAATCATAGATCTTGAATTTTCAGATCAACCAGATGGCCACAGCTCCTGACTCTCAAAGATTGAAGTTACTCAGAGAAGTAGCTGGTACCAGAGTGTATGATGAACGCAAAGAGGAGAGTATTTCACTAATGAAAGAAACAGGTAAAACTTTAAGAAATTATTGCTTTATGCCACAGTCATTCAATTAACTCTAAAACTTCAGGCTTTTTCAGTAAAGCTAGATAAAAGTTGTTTGTGGTATATTAAACAATGCAGAGCTTGTCATAGTTCTTCCTTGAATTTTCAATATCTCAAAAGGTTTTAAATAAGTTACTTTCTGTGTGTTCTTAGTAATAAAACCTTTTAGGTAAGCTAATATGTGTAAATTTACTATTCAAGATATGTGAGTGATGTCAGCTGGCAGTGATCCAGAAATCAGGATACCTACTGCTGTGCAAACACTAAAGTTAATGTTGTGCAGTCTGTATTAAGTGTGTGAGCCAAGGGAGTACACGCTTGTGTTGCCTTACATAACAAGTATCAACAGTTCTGCTGTTGGGATGTTTGTTTGGAGAACTTCTGGACATGGGGTGTTCTTGCATTTTATGTATGTTGACAAATTGTGAATCGCTGGAGTAGGTCCAGTTTCTGTAGAGATGGGGGATTATATTACAGTGTTGAACTGAATTTCAACCTTGTCATGTTTTCTAGAGGGCAAGCGAGAGAAGATCAATGAGTTGTTGAAGTACATTGAGGAGCGACTGCATACCCTAGAAGAGGAGAAAGAAGAGCTGGCACAGTACCAGAAGTGGGATAAAATGAGGAGAGCATTAGAATACACCATTTATAATCAGGAACTTAATGAAACCCGAGCTAAGCTTGATGAGGTAAAATATCCTGGCTAGTACAAAATGTAATGAGCTGTTGGGTTGTTTTCCTGCCATTTCCTTGTGATGCTTGATAGAATCCTGACAGTGTTAAGGAAACTTTCCTGTCCAGCCATCCAGGAGCCACTCTGGCAGTCAGAACTGCTCCACCTGAGCTAGGACTGAAACCCCTTCCCAGTGCAGATGCCTTGCTTGACTCCCTGCACCACACTCACAGTCAGACCAGGTTTCCCATAGCAGAGTCCCAGATGTCTCAATCCTTAAAATAATTTAATCTTGGTGCGATAACTAAATAACAAAGGAACAGCTCAAGCTGGTGCCTCCGAGGAGGGACCCCAGCAAAGGAAACTGATGGGATTTTTATCCCATCACAGTAGAATTGTGGGGCTCCTGCTGTGTCTGTGAGTGCCACAGGTTCCTGTGCCCTTTGTTATGCAAAGGGACATTCATTCTCTTGCCTGGGGCTTCCACCAACCAGAGCTTAATATGCAGCAGTTAATGTGCAGTTGCACACCGAACTACCTGTACTGTGTGTGCTCCTCAGCATCAGTTCTTCACTAAATAAAGTATTTTCTTTCTGGAAACACTACTAAAGCAGAGATTCTGACTACTTAAGCTATTGGTGATATTTTCATGCAGCTTTCTGCTAAACGAGAGACAAGTGGAGAAAAATCGAGGCAGCTGAGAGATGCACAGCAAGATGCTAGAGATAAAATGGAGGTAAAAATACTTTTACAAGGGCTTTCCCAAGGTGTGGCTTGCTTTTTGGTTTATGGGGATTTTTTGGAGGAGGTGGGGAGAGAGGATGAGGGCTGGTGATATCTATATTAAATTCTGTTGCACAATTTCATCCTGTTTGGAAAGCTGGGGTTTTTCACATATCTGGTGTATTGTGACCTGCAGAATAATGATCTTGGGAGTTTTGATAAAGAGTGAAATGTTCATTCAGTGTCTGAGATACTGCATACTTAAATTTGTGTAGGAAATAGAACGGCAAGTTCGAGAACTGAAGACCAAGATTTCTGCAATGAAAGAAGAGAAAGAGCAACTTAGTGCTGAAAGACAGGAGCAGATTAAACAGAGGACTAAATTAGAGCTGAAGGCTAAAGATCTACAGGATGAATTAGCTGGCAACAGTGAGCAAAGGGTACGTAACACCAGTGAAGTCTTAAAATGTCATTGGCACAAGGAAGAGTTCATGTACACTGAAGCTTTGGTTTTAGGCTGGAGCTTGTCACTATTTTAGGTTTGTTAGATTAGTTTAAGTACTAACTTTAAATACTACTTTGTTTGACTTTCAGAAAAGACTGCTAAAAGAGAGGCAAAAACTTCTTGAGAAAATCGAGGAGAAGCAGAAAGAATTGGCAGAAACTGAGCCAAAATTTAACAGCGTAAAAGAAAAGGAAGAGAGGGGAATTGCTAGGTCTGTGGCATTCTATACAAATGTTATCTATGCTATCCACCTGCAGTTAACAAAAACTTATACTTGATGCTTGACAGTGGGATGACTACATGCACTTGGAGATGGTCTGTAAAAAGCCTGCTTTATTGTTGAGGTGGGAACAGTATTTGGCAAAATGATTTTCTAAGGTTAGCCACTTCTTGTGGATGATTTTTTTATTTATAACGTGATCCTTTTCTTTTTGTTACTGATTTGGTGCTCGAATTTTAGAGCCGGGTCTGGCACTTCTTGAAAATTCTAGTAGTAATTCTTAATGCCTACTCTTAATAAATTCAAGATTTCTTTATAATATAGCATGTTTTCCTTCTCAAAACAGACTTGCACAGGCTACACAAGAAAGAACAGATCTTTATGCAAAGCAAGGTCGTGGGAGCCAGTTTACTTCCAAAGAGGAAAGGGATAAGTGGATAAAGAAAGAACTGAAGTCTTTAGATCAAGCCATCAATGACAAGAAGCGGCAGATTGCAGCTATACACAAGGATTTAGAGGATACAGAGGCAAACAAGGAGAAAAACTTGGAACAGTACAGTGTAAGTTTTCAGCTTATTCTCAGTCTCTTTGAGAGAAGAGTTAAGTACTCAGTCTTGGACAGTCAGACTTCATTGCCTCTTTATAAGGAACATGTGACTTTCAGGTTGGATGTGATCTTTGAAAAATGCTTATTGAAAACATCTGCAGATAAACTTTAAACTCCTTTAGCATTGCACTGGCTTCACTCTGTGTTGGCTTTGCCTTCTGGTACTTTACCTAATGTGTTTGGCCTGAGTTATCAGGAAGAGGGCTTCTGTCTGCCTTGCTCTTGTCTATGTTGAATGTAGCCATGTCATAGAAAACAGTTAGTTATGTTCCTGTAGAGGTCTGTGTTGGTTGTTTCCACTTCTCTCATTTTTCCCAAGCAACAGGGTCTTTTTGACTGTGAAGCAGGCACTGCACCCTTATACTGTGGTTGCAGCAGGTTAGAAGTTACATCCCTAGGCATATTAGAAGATTAATCTGCATAACTTAGATTTTAACTTCCATTCAGAAACAGCTCTTACAGTGCAAATACAGCAGAATAATCCAAATCCTACATTCCTGCTAGGAGCTCCAGCCGTGAAACTCTGCTTTTATATTGAGAGAGCATACAGTGCCAATGCTGATGGTCTTCTTGGTCTTTGTGTACTATACCTACTAAAACTGAGGGTCAGTCTGACACCGTGGAGGAGTGTAGTTGTACAAAGATAATGGTGTTCTGCTAAAATACTGCTTGATTGGGACCCATATTAGCAAGTTGTGAATCTCTGAGTTGGTGAATGAAGAAAATAGCTTTTACCACTGGCTGACTGCAATTGTACTCTACTGCTCAATGGTAATTCTGTAGAATTGATGGGGTTAAATTTGTTGTGGATTTTGATTCCTTTCTGTAAGAATGTCTTGGTTTCCTTTTCCTCAAGGAAGGTTGATTTATGCTTAGGTGAGGAGTTTTATAGCTTTTTGTTGTTCAGAGAGAAGGCATCTTGGGTGAGTGTGATTGAGAGCTTGCAGGGTTAGTTTGGAATGAGCTGGCTGTGTTTTAAGAACACAGTTACTCTGCCTTGAACACATAAATACATAAACACTGTCGAGTGCTAGCCCTGAACTGCTTTGAAAATGGCAGGTGTTAAGGGAGCAAAGGGGGATGTCTGTGCATTGGCTTAAACAGCACGCTGTTGACAGCAGCTGTCTTGAAAGTCTAGTACTGCTGGAGAGCAGGCTAAGGCTTTTGACTAATAGCAGGTTGACATGGTACAGAAGATTAGTTGTACTTATCACAAATGTCATTTCAGAGCATGATTACACAGAAGTTGAATGTATGTTAGTTACTGTTTTGATTCCAGTTCTTACTGTGACTTACAGGGATCCGTTTCACTTTAGTGCCCAGAGGCACAGTTGAACTCAGTGCCTGCCTTGCCATCTGTGTGGCACCTAAACCTTGTTACTGCTTCTTTACAAAGCTGTCTTTATTCTTAGTGCTTTTGCAGTTTATTGTAAGCTCGTTAAAATGTTTGTAGGAATTTTCTGAATTTTTAGTAGTTCAGTATTGAATAAAACCAAGTTAGTTTTTTTTAATATAGAGAGCTGTAGTTTCATACTGTTTTTTCTTTGTGTTAGAAACTGGACCAGGATCTTAATGAAGTGAAGGCTCGTGTTGAAGAATTGGACAGAAAATACTATGAAGTGAAAAATAAAAAGGATGAACTACAGAGTGAAAGAAAGTTAGTAATTAATTGAAATATGTGTCAATCTCACTTAATGTGAAGGACCCCAACTGTGTAGTTGTTAACATGGCATGTAGGTATGTTTTTTAAATATGGCCATGTATGAACTTCTGCACTTTGCCTTCCCATTAAATCAGCAGTCTTTAAGAAAATGATAATAAAACCTTCAGATTGCATTCACACTTAGAAAATTTTATTGATTTTGTTCTGTAGTTATCTATGGAGAGAAGAGAATGCAGAACAACAAGCTCTTGCTGCAAAGAGGGAGGATCTAGAAAAGAAACAGCAGCTTCTCAGAGCAGCAACAGGAAAGGTAAGATAATCTCACTCTTGATAATTCCTTGTGGAATCTCATTCTTAAAGGACAAGTCAGTTTTATATGAGAGATATGATAGTTATGTTTAAGATTATGGTCTTTCTGTCATAATTAAAATGGACAAATTATATTCTGGCCTGAATTTTTCAAATATTTATAGCTCTAGAACTACTTGAAAATGAGTTTTTGTAAGCTCAAGGTAGTTGATGTGGGCAGACCAGGCAGAAATGGAATATTTTTTAAATTTCCTCTGATACATTTTTGATTTAAAAAACCCCAAACGAAACTGAAAAGTGATGGACTCTTATTTAGGTATCTGCTGTTAGAGCTGTAGGTTAGTTAACAGGAATTTGGCATAAAAGGAGGTTACACCTGTCACAAAGTTAAAGCTAGAATGAATGTTATGCCCACACATTTTAACTGCAAGACAGTAATTAGCTGTATTTTGACAGGCCATTTTGAATGGTATAGACAGCATAAACAAAGTTTTGGAGCACTTCCGTCGAAAAGGCATAAACCAGCACGTTCTCAATGGCTACCATGGAATCGTGATGAATAACTTTGAGTGTGAACCAGCATTCTACACCTGTGTTGAAGTCACTGCAGGGAACAGGTAATTATGTGATCTTTAGTGCAGTGTCAAATTCAGTTGTTGTTACAAGCTTCTACAGAAATGTTATTCTTTTGAACTTGATGTCTTACCTTTTTTTTGTCGAAGTGCCTTCTATATAGCATGATCAAACTGCTGTTCCTTTGTGAAGGAACTAAAAAGAATTCTGCCTATTTAAATAATAATCCTAGCTGCTCCTGATTTTGTCTAAAAAAAACCTAAAACAAAACCAGAGAGAAAAAAAAAAAGAAAAAACAACAAAAAAGACCCAGACTCTTGACACTTACCAGGGAGACTGGTGGTGAGACTGAATTACATTGAATAAAATGGGTAGCATCTTCCAGTGTGGAGAATTCTATAGTAAGCAAGGCTGTTGTTTCAATAATAGTAAGAATTATTTCCCTTGCACTAGAAAATCTCATGGTTGAGAATGGTCTCTAAACTGTCAAAAGCTGCTGTTTAAAAGTTATCTGAAAAGATGTTGAGTGTTAATGAGTCTGTGTAAAATATTTTCTAGAAGAAGTAAATGTCTGTTGAGTGATCCACCACTTGCTGCAATATCCAACACTTCAAATTAATTAAAATCGTCTTTTTGTGTGATGAGTCCCTGTTCCAACTCACGAGTAGTCATAAAAGTTCTTGTTCTAATGAAGTGTAGATAGTGGCATAAGAGCAGGAAAGAGGACAGAGGTGACATGATCTTGCAAAGTGTCACACAGAAATGTTGATGCTACTACAATTGGGAATGCAGTCTCTTCTGAAACTTGTGTCAGTGTGAGCAAGGGTGTCACACTCGTGTCAGTGTGAAGTGCTCTTCACAGTTCTCTGAATCCTGTTGTGCCCTCTAGTTTGGAGAAAGCTGTAACAAGCAAGCTGTGGTTCAGCTTGCAGAGGAAAAATCACTTCTGTCCCTCTGGTGCTGATGCTCTTAGTGCACAGGGGGATGGGTGGATGTGCTCTCTGTCCCTGTGTGTGGTGTATGGAGGCAGCAGAGGCAATCTCTGGAGATTGATGCAGAGAGTGGGGGCTGAGTGTTGTGTAATGAAAATGTGTCATGGAAAGACAGAGGTGTGGACACGGTGGCACAGTACACGTATTGAGCTGCTCCTGGCTGGATGGTGGAATGTGAAGTTGTTGGCTAATCCTGTTTTAACCAAAGTGAAAAGAGACTCGCTTTTTCTAAGGCATGGGATTGGAAATGCAATGCAGCTGTATAGTGATGTGTTATTTAATGGTGTCTGCATGAATACTGTCTGTATACAAATATGTGTGTCCTTTTAGCATAGTAAAGTTTTGCCTACTTGTTTGACTTGTTAAACAGGTTGTTTTATCACATTGTGGATTCTGATGAGGTCAGTACAAAGATCCTAATGGAATTTAACAAAATGAACCTTCCTGGAGAAGTTACCTTTCTCCCTCTGAACAAGCTGGATGTTAGAGATACTGCTTATCCTGAGACTAATGTGAGTTAGAATTACTTTTGAACCTACCTCTGCTTCATAAGTACAAAGCCTCATGTTTTGATCTGTTTTGATTGCTTATTGCCCACCACTTGCTTTTCTGTTTGTCTGTGGTTAAATACTACTTCTAATGTATACTTCTGAACATAAAAAAAACTGTATTACAGTAAAACACTTTCCTACAAGGTATCTGCTCTTTATTAACTGCACTTTTCAAGTAAAAAGGCAATACTAATAAGTAGAGTTTTATTGTAACCTGGTACTCAAGAATTACTTTAATTGCTGTATTGTAATTCTGTCACTTCAGGATGCTATTCCTATGATCAGTAAACTGAGATACAATCCAAGATTTGATAAAGCTTTCAAGCATGTGTTTGGGAAGACTTTAATTTGTCGTAGCATGGAAGTGTCTACCCAACTGGCCAGAGCTTTCACAATGGATTGTATCACTCTGGAAGGTAAATACTTCAGTTTTATAAGTTATTTATTGCAAAAATAGGATTCCTGGAAACATGGGGCTCATTAAACATGGTCTGTTTAGTGTTGTCAAATTAATATTATTAAAAAAAAAAGTATACTTGATTGAGATATATGTACAAGGTTGCACTTGGTTAAGTATAGTGCTTAAAAATGACAGGATTTCTTGACAAAGTATGGAATTTTCTTATGATCTTAATGTTAGTAGCAATGTATCTCTATCCTGAGAATCACAAAGCAGTTTAGGTTTGCATTCATGCAATTTCTTTATCCAATTCGACAGGTATTTGTTTTCCTGGAGTGTTTATGGTGTTTTCCCCATGCTCAAACCAGTGTTTAGGGTGTGAATGAATGGCCTTAATTCCATATAGAGGCAATGTGAATTCTTCTGTGCAACAGATGCGTTTACATCCTTTGTTCTCTGAAATAATCTCTCTTGTTAATTGCCTGTTTTAAAGAGGGCAGATGCCCTGCAGGCTTATTGTTGTCTTTTTATGTCTTAAAGTCAATCTGAAAAAATTCCTAAGGGTGTCTGAGGAGGAAATTATTAATTTTTCAGTATCAGCATACTCTACAAGCCACAGATGCTGCTAATTAGTTTGTCTCTTTATTTCCTCATAGAAGACTTGAAATTTTTTTCAAATTGGTAGTGCTAGCATTTGCATTTTTCCCTTAATAGAAGTATTTTTTTTTTCCTTCAAGCTGCATGATTTCAGAAGTTAATTAAAAGCAAACAAAAGTAAGCCAATGCTTAAAGGAGATCCTAACAGTCTGAGATGATCTTGAGAAAGGGAATAGCACTTAAATTGAATACAGAAATAAACATTTTCCTAATTACTGTAAGCATACATGGTTGCTGATACATTCAGTGCTTTTGTAGCTTAGTTGAAATGTTCTGGTTAACCTGCTGAGTTGTGCTGTAGAAACTGTGCTGGACTTTGGCAGGCATGTGCAGTTTCTATCTCATTCTGTTCTGCTCTTAGGTGATCAAGTCAGCCATCGAGGTGCTTTGACTGGAGGTTATTATGACACCAGGAAGTCTCGGCTGGAATTGCAAAAAGATGTTAGAAAAGCAGAAGAAGAACTTGGTGAACTCGAAGCAAAGCTCAATGAAAACTTGCGTAGAAACATTGAAAATATCCTTTTGTTCATATGGGGAAGGTTGTGTGATGACAAAGCTTTTGTTTTGTGGTTACAGTAATAGAGGGAAAACAGGAGACTGGCTTGTTACATATTAGCTGTGGCATTTGTTTTGACTGTTTTGTGTGCAGCCTGGTTCTCTGTGTAACTGCATTTGGTATTGATCTTTAAAGTTTAAGGGTTAGGCTCAACCCTAGATTATGAGGCTTTCTATTCCTTTTAGAGTCTGTTGTAGTAACTGCCATAACCAGATATTCTTGTTATCTGTGTTAATCTTCACTGCTTCTTCTGACTCAGGCTGTATTTTTAGTACTTGTGTCCTGAGTTGATGTGTTACACAGTTGTGCTGTGGAGGGCAGGTGGGAGAGTGTTGTGTTGTGTTGTAAGCTCTGAGTTGCTTGACAGTTTGGTCTTTCCAGTCTCTTTGCATATGTCCTTTTGAGATCCAGTATTTACAATTCAGGGGTAAGGGACATTTATACATTTTTCTTAGACATCACCCAGGTCATTCTGTCCTTCAGACTGAACTCCTTTGCTTTTGACTTGCATCTGTGCATTAGAGACATCTGTTCTGTATTTTGTAAGATCTGAGCTTTCCTTGCATGTTTAGATGTATCCCTGTGTTCTTCTGAATGTCTCGTTAAATAAGCAAGGAAAGCTTGCTTATTTAGTTTAAGCTTAGTTTAGGCTTATTTTTTAGTTTAGTTCCTGGTATTGATAAGCTGCTCAAGTTATTTCTCTTGATGATGCTTGATTTTTCCTCTACAAGTAATTATTATGGCTTGGTGGAGTTTTGGTTTGTTTCCTATTTAGATGAAAGATTAATATGTCAAATAGAAAAAGAATTTGAAGGTACTAGTAAGAATAAAATGGTTTTTAAAACAAGGACAGAATTTTCCTTAGCCCACAGTATGGATTAATAATGAGATTGACCAGCTAATGAACCAAATGCAGCAAATTGAAACACAGCAGAGGAAGTTCAAAGCCTCTCGAGATAGTATTTTGTCAGAGATGAAAATGCTGAAAGAGAAAAGGCAGCAGTCTGAAAAGACATTTATGCCTAAGGTTGGTATGGGGATATGGAAAGCTGTTACTTGGTTTATTTGAATTGCTTCATTAATGTTATTGATAAACTTGCATTCCTTTTGGGTTAACATCATAACATGAAATATGAAGAGATAACTAGAGATCTGTCACAAAAATATGTTGATATGAACAGGTGAAATTCATATAAATATACAGATTGCTTTGAGGAGTGATTCTGTCTAATATCTGTCCCACAGCAACGTAGCTTGCAGAGCCTGGAGGCAAGTTTACATGCTATGGAGTCAACTAGAGAATCATTAAAAGCAGAACTGGGGACAGATTTGTTGTCTCAGCTCAGTCTTGAAGATCAGAAACGTGTGGATGCTCTTAATGATGAAATTCGACAACTACAGCAAGTAAGGAAATGAAATATCTTGCCCTTAAATGTGGTACCTTTCTTAGCAATAAACTTGTCCTTCTGTATAGAAGTCACTTATGAATATAGGGTCACTAATAAATTAGTGCTTCATCAGTAGTGTGTAGCTGTGTTTAAAGTTCTCTCATTTACAAAGTGTATTTGCAAGTTTTTCTCAAACACTGGGTGAATTTTGCCAGTTGATTGTGTGAGAATTAAGGCTATTTGTGTTGGAATCATCACAGTTTTTCTTGCTCTTGCCATTGACTTTCCAACAATAAATACAATTAGATATCATCTGAAGGGAGGATACACAGTATGAGAAAGGAAAACAATTCCTTTAGGTGTGTGGTAGGTGAGACTAAACTAAGCTTTTGATTGACATACATGTTGCTGCAAAAATACTGCTTCTTAAATATGCTCTCTAAAGCATTTCTGTTTAATAATTGGGTTCAGATACAAATAAAGATTAATAAACTCACTGATCTGTACAGTTGACTTTTAGACTAGACACCTTTTAGTTTGTGGTTTTTTTTCTGTCAGTTAAAATTAGAGGAACAGTCCAGAGAATTGTGATATTTTAATACACAGAATTGTGAGATGAGGGGTTTTTTTTGTTGTAATAATTTTTTTTTAATAACAAGGGAAAAATAGTCCTAGTCAGGTGAGGCAGCTAATATGCTTCTCTTATTTCTTCAGGAAAACAGACAGCTTTTGAATGAGAGGATTAAATTAGAAGGCATTATCACAAGAGTTGAAACGTATCTCAATGAGAATCTGAGAAAACGCTTAGACCAAGTGGAACAAGTAAGGATTTTCTTTTAAATGTACTTTTGCAGTCTGGGTTTGTTTTATTTCTAGGGCTAACACATATCAAATCATACATACACATTTGTTACACTGCATTCTCTGTGGTGGGGTTTGCTTCCATCTGTATAAATTGAGATAAGTGTTCATTTGAATTTCAACACAGTAAGTTTTGGACAAAAACTACTGTGAATACATGGTCTGTGTATCAATAGGACTATCAATAATGACAGATTTGTTTGAAAATCTAAGTATTCTCTGAAACTTCATGAAAATATTGAACAGTATATGTATATAGTAGTTATATGAAGTTATATGTAGAGTAGCAGAAGATGGCTTGTTTTTCTGGCTTATGTTTCCATTCATGCTGAAGCTTGGTGGCATTTATTTATCCCATAGGAACTGAATGAGCTTCGAGAAACAGAAGGTGGCACAGTTCTTACTGCCACAACATCAGAACTTGAGGCTATCAACAAACGTGTGAAGGATACACTGGCACGCTCAGATGGTTGGTAACATCATGTTTTGGAAAGAAAACTCCAGGGTTTTGGAAGTTCACACATACCACATTTGATGTAGAAATAGACCACAATGTAATTAACTTGTGTTGGTGGTAATGGGCTTCCACCTTGAGGGCGTTGTACTTGTGAGGCAACTGTCCTACAAGCAACATCTTGTACAGTTGTTCCTGAATTTTGTCTAACCCATTCACAACTCAGCTGTTGTCAAATAGGCTGTCACATCTGTATGCCTTGAAACTTCCTTTGCTTCTCTTTCTGGACTTGAACAGTATAACTGAAGTCAAACTGGTTTGGGTTTTTTTAAGCCATACACTCATGAGGAAGAAAAGAGAGGGATTTTCAGCCTTTTGCCTTCAATTTAACCTTCTGTTCCTTAATTGATCTTCTTTAGTTTATCTTTTTGTTTCATAAATACTTTATTGGATAATTGCTGATCTTATGCAGGCATGTGAAACTTACAGCTTTGGGTTTTGTACTCTTGCTCAATATTGCAGATCTGGATAACTCAATTGACAAAACAGAAGCGGGGATTAAAGAACTTCAGAAAAGCATGGAACGCTGGAAGAACATGGAAAAGGAGCATATGGATGCCATTAACCATGATACAAAAGAACTTGAAAAAATGACAAACAGGCAAGGCATGCTCCTCAAGAAGAAAGAGGAATGCATGAAGAAAATACGAGAGTTGGGTTCACTTCCACAGGAGGCTTTTGAAAAGTATCAGACTTTAAGTTTAAAGCAGGTAAATAGTGTGCTTGGTTTCATGTTTTACCACCTGAAACAGTGTCACCTACATCTTGAGTGCCAAATGTGGCTAGAATTGCAAGTCACTTGGATGTGTTAATGTTTTCCATTTACAGTTATTCCGCAAGCTGGAGCAGTGCAATACTGAACTGAAGAAATACAGTCATGTTAATAAAAAAGCGTTAGATCAGTTTGTGAATTTCTCAGAACAGAAGGAAAAATTGATAAAAAGACAAGAGGAACTGGACAGGGGCTACAAATCCATCATGGAGCTGATGAATGTCCTTGAGCTCAGGAAATATGAGGCTATTCAGCTGACTTTCAAACAGGTAACAAAACGGGAACAATTGTAAAGACACTGGTGCTGAAATCAATCAAGTTGTCCCATGGTGTAGCAGCAATATGAGAAGAAGAAAATACTAAATAAATCTATACTAATAGAAGGCAGTGTCATGTAACTTGAGGCTTGTAACTTGTGGGGTTTTTAAATTCTGAAAAATAAATAATGCTAACATTTTCAGTGTGTGCCCATCTCCAATACAACTGTAGCTTTGCTTTAAACTTTTTAAATACTTCCTGTCAAGTGAGTTCCTATGTACTATGTGTACAACCCTTTGTGAGAACTGTGGCAAAAAACTGCACCAAATCCCTTCTCCCGATTTAGTGAAAGTAATTCTAATGTTAACAAAGAATCTAAACTACAAAATGTAATTTTTCTCTTTAAAAGTTTTTTGCTTAACTGGAGGTTACTAAAGAAATCTTGTTTTTGCTACAGTTCTATATTTTAATTGTACCATTTTCTTGAAAAAAAATTTGAAAATTCTCATACTACAGAACCAGATGTTTTGGCTCCTGTTTTAAGCCAAGCTTTGTACAGCATACATTTCTCACACTTACTTAAGAAGGTGGATATCTTCTTTGCAGCAGATACTCTGTGTTCATGCAAAAACACTTCTCTGCATTTGATTTCACTCTGTAAAAATGACTGGGTTTATTGACTTTCTTTTTCAGGTGTCAAAAAATTTCAGTGAAGTATTCCAAAAGTTAGTACCTGGGGGCAAGGCCACATTAGTGATGAAGAAAGGAGATGTGGAGGGCAGTCAGTCCCAGGATGAAGGTGAAGGCAGCACTGAGAGTGAAAGGGGATCTGGATCTCAGAGCAGTGTGCCGTCTGTAGATCAGTTCACTGGAGTTGGCATAAGGGTAAAGAAAAATATTTGTTTTTTAGTCCTTTGAATGTTTGTTTAGGTTGTCTTTTAACTATATCTTTAAAAGCCAGCATTTAGTTAATCCTGTTTGTTTAATAGCGAGTAATGCTGTGGTTTAGTGTTTTGAAATCATCTTGCTGTTGCATTGTTTTCTTAGGTATCATTCACAGGGAAGCAGGGTGAAATGAGAGAAATGCAGCAGCTTTCAGGTGGACAGAAATCTTTAGTGGCCCTGGCCCTAATATTTGCAATCCAGAAATGTGATCCAGCTCCGTTTTACTTGTTTGATGAAATCGACCAAGCCTTGGATGCCCAGCATAGAAAAGCTGTGTCAGGTACTTGTTTTATAATCTCCATTGTGGTTGAAGGTCATAGTTTATTCTTAAACATCAGGGATAAGAAGACAAAACTTTTAATCATAAAAGCACATTTTTGAGAAGGCCGGCGTGTGTTTGGGGAAGTTTTCATGAACTGGTTTTATGTAAAAGCTCTATTCTGTTACTGCATCTGAAAGGTCTCCTTACTGCACTTCAGTGTGTTGCGAAACAATCCTGTTTTGAAGTCTAGTATGATTTTAAAAGAGTACTTATGCTGTTTTTTGTCATAGAAGTTTAATTCTATACTGGGTTTGCTGCGTGGCTGGACTTGTTAGAGTTCATACTGGAGTTAATGAGAATACTTGTATGTATTATGTGGGAAATAAAACTGGTATAGATACTTTCTTAATTTGTGGGGTTTTGCTTCATTAAACAAAACCTCATTTTGAATAAGGCAAAGAGTTTGCTATTCTTGTCTGTCTCACTTTACTGAAAATATTACATTAATAATGAATTTTTGTGTTCTTTTTTAGATATGATTATGGAACTAGCTGAACATGCTCAGTTTATTACAACAACTTTTAGGCCGGAACTGCTTGAGTCAGCTGACAAGTTCTATGGTGTAAAATTCAGAAACAAGGTAAGTAGGATGATATAGGCTTCTTGGGAAACACTGTAATTAAGATAAGTTGTGCATTTGAGACTTAGCAAGAGTTCAGGGTGCATCAGACTCACTTGAGCTGATAAATTTCTAGTTATGTTGCAGTCTTCTGTAAAAAGTTCTCTTGTTCTTGAAAGAGAATTTAAAAACCTGCAGGTGTCTTGTGTCACACTCTGTAAAGGGAATTATAAAGCAATCAGAGACCTGTTGTTGAGTCTTGGAGCCTTCAGAAATGTGTCTTATTCTGCAGGAGGTGCTGTAATAACTGAATGCTTCTTTGTTCCACCAGGTCAGTCATATTGATGTGATCACAGCAGAAATGGCCAAAGACTTTGTAGAAGATGACACCACGCATGGTTAAAGGAACTTGTAATTACTGCTTATTTGGAAGATGTGTATAGTGCTATGTTTATGCCAGGGACCTGTACATTTTAAATATGGAGTATTTAGTCCTTGTTTAATATAGTTTTTGAACACACATTTTAACCAAGACCCCAGAAGGCTTAGTTTCAAATGAGCTTGAGTATCCATTTTGTCTCTGTTGCTGTATTTTATAAGATAATTGTTAATGTTACCTTTATACAATACCTGTAGTTTGGAGATTTTATTCTCTTCCTTCAAATCTTTTGTAAAGTGTTTGTTGTTGTTTTAAAGCTTTTCAGAAAGTGCTAGCTATTTCTTCCGAAGTACAGTTTTATCATTTATATTGCCTCACACTTTTTTTTAATGGCTTCAATTAAAATGGTTGGTTTTATGGCTGTAACTTGTATATATTAAGTTTTTGGGTTATATTATCTTTCTGAAGAGGAATCCACTGAGATGGAGTAAACACTTTGGTCATATTGGAGTGGCATATATCAGAATATGAGACAAAGCAATTGTCCCAAACCACTCTTCTTTTTTCCCCTCTTCTGGACATTGCCAGTGCCAGAAGAAAACTGCCTCAAATCTATGCTTGTCCAAATCTGGTTATTGAAAAAAGGTAAGTATCAGAGAATCCTGAAAAGACCCTAGAACTGTGTCAAAACAAATCACAGCCTCTTGTTTTTCCTGCACATTGTCCCAAGTAACAACTCCTCCGTTACATCCCTTCAGCCTGAAAGACCAGCAAACTTGAGTGGAGTGGCAGTCCCCAGTTGAAAAGTGAAATATTTTCCTGCTGTCTAGGGTTTTGGCAAAGGGACATTGAATAGTTTAATGTGTTCTTCTGGAGCACTTAAGGATTTACCACAAACCATGAATTTCATAGTAAAAAAGCAGTTGTAAAAAGAGGATCCATTGGTGTTAAAATAGTACATTTATTAAAAACTTAATAACCTTAAAGAATACCTTATGTGACTTTTAGTAGTACAGTGAGAAAAAGTGAATTTGTGTGTTGCATTTATTCTGTCTAGGGCACGTTCAACAAAGCAGAAGAATAAAGCTCTCTGGTAGGTTTTGATCTGCACACTCCCTTGCTCCCACTGAGAACTTCAGGAAGTGCAGGAAAGGAGAGCATGAACTGTTGGCTGGGCTCAGGAGTGCTTATCCTTGCATCACAGGGCAGAGTGAGAGAAGAGTACTGAAGCTGATGTGGAGCAACTTGCCCAGGTAGTGGTAGACGTGTGGGAAATTAGTACTTGCAGCAAGTCTTAAGCCAGGAGGAGGAGGATATTGTGACCTAAAACTTTCTGTAGTTCCAGGGACTCACTAGCTGCAGAGAAGACTTCTCTAATGGAAGAGAGAATTACAAAATGTGAAACAAATGCCCCCAAAATTTTATGCATGGAAATAGACTATATTTATGTACCCTGAAGAACTTGAAATTTGTCCTCTTCATACAGAGCTCTGAATATGCATTTAGGGTGGCTGCTACAGAACAGAGTGTTCCTGAGTTACTCAAAGGTGAAGCCAGTGAGTTCAGAGAAGGACCCAAACAATGCAGCCACAGGTTAGCACCTCCCATTTCTGCCGTTGGGTCCAGTGTGTGTAAGGACACACCTGGTGTGTCTGTAATCCATGACCACCACATACATAACTTGCTACGGTAGTAGCAGGCTCTACTCTCGCTTGCTAGTGCTAGGATTTCAGCATGACAGTTGTTAGTTTGAATTTTGGAAGAGAGAAGTAGTTCACAGGCCATGAAGCTAATTACTGTGCTCATTAAGAAGTGTCATACTAAATCCATCTAAGACTGATCATGAATTCTATCACATAATCTCATTAAAGTGGAAGTAGATTAGAGTAAGGTGTTTTGTTTTGGTGATTTTTTTTTTTTCTACAATGCACAGCACAGCTGAATAACTTGAACAACTTCAGCTGTGTTAGGAAATCTCTGGGTTGAGTGTAGTTTTAAGTTGAGTTAACAAGCACAGTAGCAAAATGGGTAACCAGCAATCTGATGGAAACAACTGAACGGTATGTTGGCAACAGTGCAGAGGAAGAGTAGGCAGCCTTTAGCTATCATTCACTTTCTCATCTGCTGAAGAATAAGGTTTAGAAGTACTTGCACAAAATTTGGGAGATTAATCAAGATTTTCAGAATTCCTCGTCAAGGTAAGTTTGGAGGGGGGTTGTGGTTTTTTGTTTAATTGCTGCTAAACTTCATTCTGTCCTTGAAAAGACATTTTTAGAGAGGCTACTTTCTGAGTTGACACTTTGTGGCCCTGTGAGCATACTCCTTCCCACACCCTCCTTCTTAATGCTGTGCTGCCTCTCTGTTGTGTAGCCAGTGTGAAAAAACCAAAATGGCACCAGTTGTTTCATCTGGGGTACTGAGTGTGTTGCAGTATTGTTGGTACACATGGCACTGGAATGGGAAAGGCTGAAATAACAGCACCTCCTTGAGATGTCAAAGTACAGCCTCTCAAGTGCTGTGCAGGCCCTGCAGTGAGCTTGGGTTGCTAAGTTGGAAGCTACGGTTAGAATTAAAGAGGGCCTCAAACAGGGATGAAGTCAGGCAGATTATGTAGCAAAATCCATACCAGCCTACTATATTAAAAAATGAATTGCATGGGAAAGAACTGCATGAAAGTAGGAAAAGTAGAACCTCATTTGTTGCTGAATTTTTTTTTAAGGAAAGTCAGACAAAGGTGAAAGTATTGTGAAAAAAAAATACCAATACTTATAACCTAAAGGAGGTTTTTTTCCCCAGCCTGTTGTTAAGGTCAGGCGTAGCAGAGAAGTTTTCCTTGCTGTTTGCTTCAGATTGCTGTGGAATGCAGTGATTGGAGTAGTGTTTCCAAGGTGGATGGTCTTGAGTTCTCTTTGTGATGGTTCATATCTGCTCCATACAACATCAGAATTTACAAGTTGCCTTTTCAGTCTGTCAGTGCTTTAAATTCTTCCTAGAGTTTTGAAAGAAGCTTTGTTGAGAGTTACTGCATCCTTGAGTTTCTTCAGTGACCTGTTTTTTCCACCTGTAATTTTTAAGGCAGAATTCAGTGAAGCTACACATCCCAGAAACTGTAGATATCCAGAGTGCCACTGGTTTCAGCAATATAGGTGTTCAGTCGTTCTTTTTCTTAATCATCAATATGCAAAACTTAACACCTGAGTCACTGATCACTTCTAATATATTAGGATAGTTTTAATCTCTAGCAAACATTCTTCAAGTACTTTGTATGATTAACACCTTTGAGGTTCGTATTTTTAAGCTTATCTAAATGTTACAATATGTAGTTTGTAACTTTGAGCAGGAGATGGAGCCAAACTGGACTAAATGCAAAATGAAAGTTGGCTTTATTGTTAAAGTTGAGGGTTAAATCAAAGCTTTTCTGTGAGGTTTTTGGAGTTCCAGAGACTCTTACAATTGTTGTGAGGATCCTGAACAAATGGATAAATACTAGTTAGTTTTACATGGACATGAATGTGAGTAAATGGAAATAATTCCCAGTCTTGGCTTTAAAAAATTATAAAACCCTTTAAGATTTTAATAATTTGCTAAAATGTTCTTATTGGGTAGAACTTTGCCAATCTAGAAAAATGTATAAATATAAATTTATGTAAAATAAACATTGTTTAAATAAAGTAAAAATTGGAAGAAAAAATCACAAAGGTACATGGTTCTGGTTCCTCTATGAAAAGTTACTAATAATTTTTTCTAGTGAATAGATCCTTGTTCTCTTCATGCAGATGAACTTGTGGATGTGGGAGGTGATGATTCCTAAGGCAGGGATGATCAGGGGGTTGGGCTGCTCCTGTTAAAGTTCTGCCAGATTGGAGGTAGGAAGTGAGTTACCCTGGCTGCTGAAGTCAGTAACTGCTGGGATTCTCTCAGCTGCTCCTATTTGAGTGTGTTTTTCCATAGGCACACAAGAGCACTGCCAAAGAACAGCTGCTCTGTGCTTGGAGCACCAGGTTCTGATGGGTAACAGTTCTTCATCTGGGGGGAAATAGCTGCTGATTTTGCAAGCTGAGAGTCTTCAGACATTGATCTTTATTTCCAGCATCTGCTTTCTTTCTTCCTCGGACACAATGGATGCTTTTACAGTCTCCCTAATAGCCAATAAAATCTTTCCCAGTAACACGTGTGCTAAAGTTCACTTCACCAGTGATAGCATTTTAATTTCCAGGAGGGTTATGAAGAGGGAATTTAGTTTTGCAGAAAATTCAATATGTAGCCACTTCCTTCTAGTGCGATTATAAATGTATTTGGGGACTATTTTAGTTGAAGGTATTTCTCACCTCAGTCCAGGCATTGCATCCCTCTTCTCCCTCTCACAGTCAGCTGAAGTGTAGAGGGAAGCCAGTTAGGCTAAGATCCATGTTTCTAGTTACTCTGCTTTTCTCCTTTAGTGTCATTTTTACTCTTCTTGATCTCTTTAGTTCCCCATCTTTTGGCTGTGGCCACAAGAGGACAATTCTTGGGTTTGGTCACCTTGATCGCCTTGAGTTCAGCTTTTTGATTTTAGTTTTCTGCCAATGTATTTTGTCTCAGGCAAATGCTTCTTACATAATGCAGCAATAGTGATGGACAAAAATCATTGTTCAGTCATCCTTTATTTTTATTTATTTATAAAGTACCTCAAACTTCTGTTTGCTAATGCAGGTAAGAGCTTGTAATTTCTCACTGTAGTCATGGCTTGCATTTGGGATGGCTTAATTCCTCTGTGGGGAAATGTAATGATGAGAAATGACATGCAGGTTCTCAGGTTCTGATGCCTGACAGTTCCCACCATTCTAGAAATGAGATTTACATCGGGTGGGATGAGCATTTAGACCTCACTTCTGCAGCTATGCCTATTAGATGTTTGTTGGGTTACGGGATGTCAATGATATAGAATCTGCGTGTACTGGGCTTTAAATAGGAGGCATTCCAGACAGAGCATGTGTTTGAGTCAGAAGTACATCTAATTGCTGCTGATATCATTAAAGGTTGTAGGCAGGAGCTTTGAGCACGATGAAAATCAGCCTCTGTTCCTTCACAGGTTTTTCTGTTTGCATTTTGAAGGATAAAAATGCATCCATGACCTTCAGTGTTCAGATCACTCAAACAGCATCTGGCCAGCTGGATGCAGGCCCTCATAGTGCAGAGGAAAACACCCCCTTGCTTAAACTGGGGAAGTCAGCTTGTGAATGAATTTCTGGCCAGTTTTAGAATTCACACTTGTAAATATTGAGTAGCTGGGATCTCTCAAGTACAGTTGTAGTTTGCAGCACTGGTTACTTGGGAATAAATTGCAGTCCCACTGCTTTGTAATTACATTCAGTCTAGCAGTACAGATACCAAAAATTGTGCTGGGGTAACTCTGTGTTGCTTCCATGACAGCTTAGAGGGATTTCTAAATTTTGGAATATATATATTAAAAAATATAATATAATAATAAAAGGTATAAATATGTATAAAAACATCTAGAATATATAAAGACATATTAAGGAAATAGTCTCCTTAAGTTTAGCCTAAAGCTATATTCAAAATTTGGTTTGAATTGGGACTGAACAGCATAGGGTTTACTTGCTTAGATGGTAAAAGCACTGTAATGCAGAGGAGGCATTCACACAGTTCTTGCAGTGCACAACGGTGGTATCTATGACCTACTTTAAAAAACACTTTTTATTTAAGAAGCCTTAAAAAGACATGTGCCATGTCAGTTCTGGGTTTGGACATTTCTTTCCCAGTTGTGCTTGCCTACAATATTATCATGTATATTTGGCCTTAGATAACAACTTTGGGGATATTTGATGAGTTATGGTGTGGACTATTTATCTTGAAAGGATACCAAGAAACTTGTCATTGTTATGGCTACAGCCCCTTTCAAGCAGTCTTTTGCCAAGCCTCTTTCTTTTATGCATGACAATTCTTTGACCACCTTTCAGTCGGTGCTCCAGGATTTTTGGTCCCCAGTAATTTTGCAGGAGTCATACCAGATACAGGCTGAGGATGAGGTTCAAGCTGATCTTCCTTGATTAGTGCTGGATCCTGGACATTGTTGGATTTGTTCTCTGGGTCATTCAGAGAACAAACTTCCAACAAAAAAATACTCTGGAGGACCAGGTAGTGCTTGTGAGCCCAAGTTTTAAATTACCCAGTCTCATTGCCTTCATGAATCCTCTCTTACCCCACAGAGATATTTATGCTGAAGCTTGTAAGATGGCTCTGATGGTAAAGAAGGATTCAGATGGGTACCTGGGTAGATGCATGCACAATTTGGAAGTATGGCAACATTTAAATCCCTTGTTTAATACGGGACACTCTGAAAGGTGTGTTCAGAACTCTACTTTCAGAATATATCTCAAAGCTTTGAAGCACAGTGGTCTGTGTATCTAGATGAAAGGTGTCTTGCACATTTAGTAAAAGGTCTTTTGCAAATCTGAGGGTGGAGAAGGGAACCCCTACAATTGTGTTCCTTCAAAAGAGGGAGAGGAAATAAAACAACTGGGGTTGTATTAGTGTGAGGCACCTGAATCCAAAATGACCCATTTGGTGTTGTCTCCTGGGAAGATATCGCCATCTGCTATACAAGACATCGAGCATCCAGGCCAAAAGGCAGCCATTCCTAGATTAGATATCAAGGTTGATCACATAAATATTCCCTCAGTATCCAGTGTAAGGGTAAATCAGAGACCACAAGCTGGATGGAGGAGGAGGATTTGTTTTCATGAAGAAATAATCTGGTGGATAGCTGGAGTAAGAGGGAAAACTGTAGAGTATTTGCCTGCTTGCTGTCTTGTAGTTCCTCCTCCGTCTTTCTCAGGAGGCTGGGGTACTTCATGGATGTAGGGCAGGTCTTCAGTGAATAAAATGTTATTGTGTCAGAATGAGATCAGCTGGTGATATTCAGCACAGTACACTTGGGCTTCATTGTCCAGTTCCTCTCTTTGAGTTGCTGAGTGATGCAGCTTGGGCTGGTTTCTGGAATGTGCAGTGAGACGAGGGAAAAGCAGGGATGCGTGCAGCTGGTGTGACAAAAGGAGACAGCCAGGTTTTCAGGGTGGTTTTTCTCTTGGCTATGTAACAGCTCAGGAGAAGTGTCTGTGGTGGCTCTGAGGTAGCGGGGGATGTGTTGTGCTGGTTCTCTGACACGGCACCAGCTTCTAGGAGACCAACCCAGAACCACAAACTTGGAGACTGGCAGTCAGATAGGGATACTTGAATTGTCAAATGTATTTGCTTGTTGAACCTACTTGTACAGAAAGGAGTTCCTTGTCCTGTCTGATCCCTCCAAGGTCACCTGGCAGCAAAAGGACAGGTTGTTCTGTGGGTTGCAGTTTCAGATTAGTGACAAGAATTTGCAGAGTTATCCATACCACGTGCTCCTAAGGAACCCCTGAATGGACCCCTCGCATCTACATGTGGGTTTTTACACTGGCTGATTGTGGAGGTTGTATTAATAACTCTCTGTTGTGTAGAGCATAGATGTTGGCCTGTGTAGAAAGAGAGCTGAAGGGCTGGATGAAGGCCATGCTCGAGGTCTCTGGCACTTGCTTTGTGACGTTCAGTAACTCAATGGTTGCTGTTGTCTTTGTAGGGAAGCTGTGCTCACTAAACCACTTCGAGCACTCAGGCTGTGCAAAAAACACCATTACTGATGCCACTCTGTTTCCTTCTCTCTGTGGATTTCTAGATGCCAAAAATTGAAAGACAAGATCCAGGACGTTCTACTTCTCTTTCTGCAGAGAAAGCAAAATACATGGTCTGGGGAAAGCTCTGTTTGGTTTGCATTCCATCCTCCCAAAGTGGCATCACCAGCCTTGCCAGTTCATATGAGGTACTCTGCTTGGTGACAAGAGAACTTTATTTAGCAGGACATGCCATCAAATAGCTCCAACTGGGAAACTATTAAGAGCAAAAAAAAAAACAACATTATTGAAAGAAGCTTATTAGGTATAAAATACCAAGTATCACATCCATGGATAACTTATGCATTGCATAAGTGCATTGTTTATAAATAACCTGTAACATCACATCAGTCCCTAACTTCTGTGTGCTGTTTTTCCACTAGGGCTTGGATGATCATTTTATGAACCAATTTCCTGAGATCTCAGCACCCTTCATGCTTTGTAGTTTCTCCCAGCTCACCTTTCAGGATCTGTACCCAGTGACTGCAGTAAGGGTGTGTGTATAATGGCTTGGCAGGTCTCCACAGTAGTGGAATTTACACCCATTGCTGTGTGTGTAAAGCTTGGAACAGCTTTTTTTTTAATTTATTTATTTATTTATGGTGTATGATGAATTAGGCCATCTGTCTCCAATGCCTGCTGACCCCTCTCCCCCACTCTCCTCTTGCCTGGTATGTTGGCACTGTCACACAGTCAGCCAAGGTCAAGGTCTGGAGGCTGGGTCTGTGACCTTCGCTGCTGAGCCCTCGAGGGCTCCGTCCTCGGTTTCCCAGGGTCATTCTCCAGTATGTTATGCACCCACTGGCCTGAGATGCCATGCAAGGAGGAGGGATCTGTTTACAGTAACAGTAAGAATGCGATAATAGGAACTTCCTTCATGCACACAGCCAGTGCTTGCAGAGTACTTTATTTAAGGCCACGGTTAACAAGAGGACTAGTTTTTTAAATCATAAATGAGACACTTCCTGGTTTGCACCTAAAATGCCAGAGGACGCTTGACCAAATGAACTGAACATAGGTCTGAAAATGTTAAATGCAGATGCACTTAGACATTACTGAGACAAAGGCAAGCTTTGATGAAACAAAAATAGAAAGCCAAGTAAAATTGTCTTGGCTTATTCCATTGTGCTCCTTGCCTGAAATAAAAATATATGGTAGTGACATAAGTATCAGCAGCCAAACAGGTATGAAGGTCAACCCTTATAAACTGGGCTAGCACTAGTAACTCTAGAACTTGATCCAAGGATTTCTGAGATGAATGGGAATTTTTCTATGGAGTTTAATTGTGCTTTAGATTAAGTGTGTAGATACAAAAGTCTTTATGTAACAGTAAAATGTCTGCAAGCACTTGGGGAATCTTTTGAAAGCTTTCCTGTAAATAGCTAGATCTTTAGCATGAGTGTAAGACTGGAAAGTTTATTTACTGCTGTTGGCAGCCATCACAGGGATATACAAGTGCCTGGGCAGCTCCTCAGGGAAGTGACTTTTGTACTATTGCCAGTGCTGTTACAAGATGATGAGTCAAGTATTAAAAAAAAGTGAGTGTATGGAAATGATGGGACTTTGCTTCTTAAATAGCAGGCTGTAAGTTCTTTTTGTTTGATGCTTACCTTTTGGCCTTTAAAGGTGCCTGCAAACCATATTTCAAAGCAGTTCTATGTACCCAAAAGGGCCAGGAACCACTTCCTAATCAGAACCTGAAATTGCCATGCAGTGATATGACTAAAAGATGGTACAGAGCATCATGGATTTACATTAACACCTCTGGAAGAGGTGATACTGAGCTAGCAGAGGGATTGGTGAAATGAGATTTAATGAAGTTGACCATCAATGAGGAACAGGAGGAAATTCCTACGTGTATAAAGTAGATGACAGAGCAGATGTGGCATGCCTGGAAAACAAATAACTCTTGTGTTATTCTAGATTAGGATTACCTCTGACAAGGAAAAATTATGTGTAGTGCTATGCAAATTCTATGCACAATGTAATTTAACCCAACAACTCCAGAAGGTTGTTAAGTTTCAGCTCTTTTTTTTTTTTTTTTCCCCAACTTGACTACATATTTTTGCACCTGTTTTGGCTGCAGTCTTCAGAGGTTTGTCTTGTTGGTCCAAGCAGTCCTGTGTGGATGTGAAGCAGCTGAAGAGGTTGATGCTGAAGGCTGATAACTGCAAATACAAATAGCTGTTCTCACCCCTCGGGAAGAGTCCAGCCTCTTCTAAAGATCAGAGCCTGCCCAGACTCAGCTGTGGTTGTCTATTAACAGATGAGATTGCTGCTCTGAGATGAGGGCCTGCTTATGCTGCACTAAAAGATTGGTCTTAGAGCAGTCACAGGTGTGTGAGGCCACATGACTGCCTGCCTTGGCACATGAAGTTGGGTGCTGTGCCACTCCCTCACCTGGCCCAGAGGGTACATTCACAGACACACTTGCAGAGATATACACATGCTGTAGAGAATTAGTAGATCTGCCATGAGGGAGCCTTGGCTCTTCTGTAATCTGCAGCACAGACATAAACTCGGTTTTTCCTGCTGGAATTTAGCTTAAAAAAAAACCCTTAAGCCTCTCTCTGTGACTTTACTGGGAGTTATTATGGAGTGACCTAGGGGAAGAGAAAATGAATCCACTGCATGTAACCTCCGTGTGAGGAAATGGGGGTTCGGTGGTGGAGTGACTGATAAAAAGTTTAATGTGTTTTCCTGGTGCTTTTCTTCATGCTGAAGTGTTACTAAGCCTTTGAGGCAACTTTTGATCAGTTCTCAGTGTATACCACAGCATAAGGGATCATAGTTTCAAGAACAGAGATGGACTTATGAGTTGAAATGAAAATCAAACATTCCCTTCATTGTTGTTATAATAGTTTCTCTGTACGAATAATCCCTCAAAGACCAAAGCAAAGAATGGTTTGGTCCTTGTAAGGGAGAAAAGTTCAGTACCATAAAATTCAGATTACTTTGAGACTTCTGTCTCTCTGACTTTACCAACTGGCAGAAAATTAAATGACATCAAAGAATTACTGGAAAAGAGCTTATTTAATTCTGAAATTAATTAAAAATTGTCACATGTGGTTGTAATGCTAACAGCTGTTTTCATGTCACTTTACTGCAAAAGAGAGCAGCATTATGCCTGGATAAGGATGTAGAAGATGAAGCTGTGAACTGTGGTAGAGATGTAAGTTGAACTTTCTGGGATCCTCAGTCAGGTAATTCTGCTGTCTGTACTGCACCTGTTAAGTGTTTTGTTAATTGTTTGTTTGTTTGTTTTGGAGTTTTTTTAAGAATTAAATATTAAATTAAATTAAATTAATTCTTAAATTTAAATAAATAATTTTACTTCAAAAACTGTTCAGATGAAATATGCGAATAACAATCTTGTCCTAAAAAGGAGTTGGAAAAATATCTAGTTTTTCATGGTTGTTTTTGTAAGATGATGAAAATACCTCTATTTGGAGCTCAACCCTTCTGTAATTTCTTACACATTGATCTAGGTCATATGTTTTTAGGGAAGAAACCAAAGAGGGAAGGTAGTGGCAGTAAAAATCAGCTGCAGGTAAACATGGATGAGTTTTTCCTAGGAAATCTACTTCAGAGTGGTTTATTGGTCCTTTGCCACCTCTGATCAGTGTGGCTTACCACGCAGCTATTGGCTACCTTGAAAGATTTTTGGTAAGCAGACTGAGGAAGTTAGGTTCTAATGAAGCAACATTTGATGCACAGTGTACATCTGAAGGATTATCAGAGGCCTTGGGTGTGCAATGACATACAAGCCTGTGGGCCAAGTGCTTTCAACCCCTACCAGTGTAATAATTCATACAAAATGTGTTATTTTACCCATTTAATTGTACAATTTGCAGGGAAATGAATAAAATCCAAATTAAAAGTATGTAGAGTGTATTAATAGCTGGTGTGAAAAGCAAAATTATTTCCAAGTTTGAATATCTGCTGTGACATAAAAACCCAATTCCTTAAAAAACACATTTAAAGCCAAATAAAACTTATGGGGACTAACAGTTCCTGCAGCAAGACTGTAAAGTATCCATGGTCCATTAATCATGTTTATTGGTGGGATGCCAATTGCAGTTTCTGGGATGGCTTTTCTGGGTTTGGGACTTGGGTGTTCTGTTTGCTTTAACCTTCTTTCCACCAAGACTGACATCCTTATAACAGCACCACAAACTATGCCCTTATGAAAAAATCTTATCTGGATCATTCAAAAAAGTTTTAAGGCTACTTATTTGTTGCTCTTTTGAAGGAGTCCCATTTATAGCAGGAAAAGTCCTGTCTTGTGGCCCTTGAGCTGGACTGGTGAGAGGAAAAGATCACTCACCCACTGCTTAGGCTGTCAGGAAAATAGTCTGGGTTGTGGGAGGACAAAGAGAGATGGAGAGCAGCCTGGGGGAAAGCCTGCAGCCACACAGTGTTTGCATCAGTTTGTAGGTCTGCCCATCCCTTGCTGTTGAGCACCGGCTGTTGTTAGTTCTACAGTTTCCACTGTAGTGGAATGCTCGGTGAAGATGCTGAGAAAAGCAGCTTCCCTGAGTGTACTATGCAATCTATTATGCAGAATTAAAGCTGAAACAGCCCATTCAGTGGGAATGGGTTTGTTTTATGTCACTCTTCCAGGACAGGTTTATCTGTGTGGACTGGAAATTACAATGTTAAATGCCCAGCACGGAAATTTTGAACGAGGATTATCAGACAAGTTTTCTCAGTGCACTGCAGTCTGGGCTTCCTGCTGGCACAGGAAGTTCCACTGCCGATGTTTTCAAACACTAATGCCTGGAATTACAAAAGGAGGAATAACAGAGGAGAACGTTTTCTCTGTTTCACTCCATCCACCTGACAATGACTATTAAATTGCTCTTCTCTCACTTCCCTCAAGCAATTTCTTTTAAGCTTCTCAGCTGAAACAAAGCCATGGCATTTTTCCACCTGAGTAAAATTGCTCTGTTTTCTTAAACATAAAGACATAAGCCTTGGATACCAAAAAGCTATATTTTTAGTGCTGCTTTTATTTTCCCTTCTCCAGATTTTCACATAGAATACATGTACACAGAAGACTTGAGGTGTTTCAGATACTGAGTGCATCAGCTTCCTCTCCTGAGCTGAGTCAAGGATGATTATCTGCAAATGAAGCTGAGGCAGCTGCACAGCTGCTGCATCCTCAAAGTGGAGTGTGACTTGCTTGCTGTTGCCACTTCTCTTTTGCTGGGTTCAGCTCGGCACATTCAAGGTCAGCCTTTCTCATTCTCGCAGCGCACGTGTGTGTGGTTGAGAGCACTTGCATCTAATTCCTCTAGTGCTGAGACCTGTCCAGGGGTCTTAAAATAGATCCACCAGGTGTTTAGTATCTGAGTGCAGTATGATAATTTAGTGAGGATTATGTTTCTTTAAGTTTTAAACAGTAATGCAATTATGCTGTATTTTTACTTATGTGTTCATTTCAATGAGTGCAGCGAGTGCTGCAGCGGTGGAAGGCAGTGTTTTTGAATCCATGTGATGCATCACCACCACGTGCTTGGTGCCTTGCTACTGGCCTGATCTTGTGAGGTGTTCATCACAGTCCAAAAATAAAACATGCTCACAATGTGATGTATGGAATAGTCTTACAGGGGAGGTAAGGGAGAGTTTATTGCTTGTATTACTTGACATTGGGACTGAATGAAAACTGGAAAATATTATGCTACAGCAGTAGCCTTTCCAATTGCCTCTGGGCTTGCAGGAAGCGATTATAAACCTTTATAATCCATTATATAGATGGATTTTTTTCTTCTTTTCTTTTCTTCATTCCATTAGCTTAGTTCCACAGAATTTCTTTCTTTTGGTGAATGTCAAATAATCCCAAATGTTTATGGATTTTGTTGGAAAAACTATTGCTCACATTTCTATCTAATTCTGATGTTCTGTAAAAGGGTTATATTAATAAACAAAGGATTGTTATAAACAAAGGAAATTCCAGCACCTAAGCATTTCACTGGAATCAGTTTCAGCTACAGCTAGGCCTCTTCAGTCTCCTTTGCCTGAGGCTGCAATGCTCCCTCTATAAAGCAATTGGTCACACCTCATTATTGAGGTTATTTGCAATAGTGTGCAAAGGACCAAGTAACAGATGTTTTGAAATGGCTAATCAATTTTTATAGATTTAATTAGGTTGATGCCTGCACATATTTCCAATGTGCTTTTTCACCAAAGCTAGGGAAAAGATCTTAATTACAAATTCAGTCAAGCCTCTGTGAGGCTCAGGCTTCAATGTCAGAGCATAAGTAATGACTGCATGCTATTGTGATATTCTGTTTTGGCCACTTCCACTGGAGATCCTTGTCTCTGAGCTTCACTCTTAGAAAGTTACATTTGGACTTAGATGTATGACACTTGTTGTTCGGAGTCACACACACAAATCCCCATATACCAGACTGAAAATTCAGCCCTAATCATCAAAGGGAAGTGAGGACTAAATGAATGTGTCATGCGTATCCAATTTCTCCACTGATCATCCAGAGAAAATAAATCACAGTGGATGTCCTTCCATTTCTTCTTTGTTTCAGAAGCTAGAAGGAGTTCTCCATTAAAGTCACACTGGGTTTCCCCAGGGAATACTAAAATAAATTAATATTGTCTGATTAAAAGTTTTGACCCATATTAAACCACTGGAAAATGATGGGCCTATTTTACCATGGCAGTAGGCTAGGTTTTTTTTTTTGGTATCCTATGGGAATCAGAGGATAAAACTGGAGGATCACATCTTAACTGAAGTAAAAACTAATTTCATTCATTTTTAATAAATCTTTTTTTTGTAACTGTACTTTTTCAGATAGATTTCTCATGTATCAATCTGTCAGTGATGTCTAGTGTCCAGTTGTGCTAAGATCTCCTGTCATCTTCCCATTCTACATACGAAAAGACTGCAAAAATGATCCACAGAAAAGAAAAGAGATAAAAATGGGGAAAGGAATTGCAGGAAGGTCTGGCTTGATTAAATGATTAAAATTTTGGATAGCACAAGTTGCAGATAAGTGTCCAAGTCACATTGATTTCAGTGAGAATAAGATAGCTTACAGTCCCTCATCTCTCTGAAATGTTCCCTTGCACCCTAAGGCAATTTAATTTGGAAAGAATTGTTGGAAGAAATATGATAGGTGTATAGAATGAGCAGTATAAAAAGCATACTGCCACAGCAATGGCAGAGCTGAGACTCTGAACCTGCTCAGAAGTTAATGAAATCGATTGGAAAGACTTCTGTTGACTTAAATAAGATCTGGATCAGCCCTTGTGAGAGCTACTTTCAACAAACACCCAGGTCTACCACAAATTTTTGGAATGGCTTAAAGCAAGTCATTCAGAACCATATCCAGAAAGGGGGCCAGATATTGTAATGGGATTGCTCCAAGTGAAGAGAATGTGAAAGGTTCTCTGTGCAGCCTCGCACTAGGGCTCTTTTCAGAAATGTGTTATGAGCTGCTAATGTAGAACAATTATAGAATTGTAGAACAATTGTAGAATAATGTTTGTATTTAACCTGTGGTGCTTACAGTTGTAGGATGCTGTCAAGACCATTTAAAAACATTTAAAATATTAGGATTAGGCATTTAAGATTTAAAAAACAGCATCTGTAGTCAGATTAGTTCTGATAAAATATCACAGGCCACCAATCCTCATGTTTCCCAGCATAAATTCACCACCAGCTGGAACAATGAAGCAGATACCTCTGTGTTACTGCTAAGCAATTTATTGTATCATTTCCACATTGTGTTATTCAGCCTTTATGTGGGTGGAAAGGGGGTCTGTTCTCACGGCCTGGGGAACGGCAGAGCTGTCTGTAATTTGTGTAACTGGGGCCATTCCCTTGAGGTGATGGAGGTTCCTGGTGAGTGCTGCACCCTCCAGGCCCAATGGGCTGGGTCTTTCTGGCTGCTCTAACCCCTCACAAGCTCTGGCTGTGGTTTTGGTGCAGTCAAGGAGGTCCTGCAAGCACAGGAGCTGGGCAGTGCTCTGTGGGATGGAGCCTTAGCCATCTGAAATGAGATCAGCTCCGATGGTCAGAGCATGGTCTTAATAACACCAAGGTTGTGGATCCAACCCTGTATGGGCCATTCACTTCAGAGTTGGACTTTTAATACTTTACCCTCTAGTCATGTCCTAGGAAAGGACAGACAGTTTAGCTGGAGATATTAAAAAAGCTCATCTGGAAGCCAATATTTCAGCCAAATAACTGCTTCTGATCATTGTTCAAATTCCATTTTGTTTAAGCTTAACCCAAACCAACTTTTATGTGAATATTTTGAGAATTAAAGGAATTTGTTTTATGTTTGCATGTTCACTCCAAAAAAAGGAGAAAGAAAAATAATCACTCATCTTGTAAAAGCTTAACCAGAGTCAGACTCAGGGAGAGGTAGCTTGCATTTGAGCTGAATTCCTGCTGCTTTGCCTTTTATATATTTATATTAGCTAAAGTAGCTTCAATACAAAGGGAAGAGATCAGTCCCTGAAACTCAATAGCCTGGAAATTAGAGTAACTTTGGAGAGAAGGGAACATACAGTTCAACCCCGTCCTCTGAAAAGGCAAAGGAATTTGAACTTTCCTGACATTTTTGTTTACTAGGAATTTATTTTCAATTACTTAAGAATTTTACTGAACTAGAACTATTCAGGTTTAATTTTTCCCTTTGGATTCTGTCTTACCTTCCTCCTGCCTGTCCTTATCAATGGGCTTTTTTTTTTTTTTTTAATCACAGGGGTCCTGAGAAGTTTTCTTTCTTCTTTCAAGCATGTGACCTCACTTGTAATGTTTGTGACTCTGCTTACAGGTTTAGCATCTCTTGAACTGAGAGGGTAAGGACACAACTGTGCTTATGAGAAAAATCAGGACAAATGATATAATTCTTTCATGAGTATTACCTTTCTCCTGGGCAGAGTTGAGCATGAGCTGATTGATAGTTTGCCTGAGGCTACATATTTTTTGGCAATTGATGAGCTTCCTGGAAAAAAACTATGTGACATATCAAGTTCTCTATGAAAAAACAAGTGGAAAGGGGGAAAAAAGGAAGAGGAAAGGTATGATTTTAAATCTTCTTTTCCTTTTTTATAGCTTTTTGTCCTGGAAGTGCCCTGTTAAAGAAAAAAAATAAATTGGATAGTCTATGTATTGTAACTACAACCTAATTGATTTCTCTGTGAACTGTGAAAGGTAGGGGAGCTTTCAGTGCCTAAAATGGATTATGTGTTCTTCGGTTCAAGGGACCACTGTGATGTTTCCAGAAATTAGCATTTCCAGAAATCAGAATTAATTTCATATATGATTTTATGCTGATTTTAGGCTTTAGCCTCCTCCTGACTGAAGGCTGGTTTTGGTTTTCCTTGTATCCTCAGCGTGAAGTAATCAAATGGTTTTGCTTTGGTCTGTTTGCAGACTGCATGGTAGTCCTTGCATTCCAGATTGTATGTGTGTAATGTTTGGAAGATTAGTAATGATGTGCTATCACAGCCAAGGGCAGTCCAAGTAAAAGCTTTGTGGACTGTGACTGATGGGTGGGGTTTATGCCACTTCTTTCACCCTGGGATTGCTAGCCACAGTCTCATCACTCATCTTTTTTTAACAGTGGAAGGAAAAGGGACTGCATCTGTGAGTGGATTAAAGCATCTGACTTTTCAGCCAGGATTCTTTAAGTGCAAAGTATCCTGATATGATCATACTTAGTTTATATTTTGTACGTAGAGACATGTCTTCTTCAAGACTCTTACTTGAACTGCTTATAAGCCAGCCAAATATTTAATAATTTGGATTTAAACAAGCACCAGTTAAACTAAGATTTCCTTAGGCTCTGCTTCAGGGTTTCCTGGATGGAGCTGAATTTAAGGCACACTCCATGTGTGAAACCTTATTTTCTGTTCAGGGCCTGTGTTTGCAATGGCTTCTGTGTCTGAGAGTGATGCATTCCTTAGAGACACTATATGACTTCCCTTCTCACTAGGTACAAATAGAAACATTCAAAATGTTTGTGTGATCTCTGCTTCTGTCTCCCTCCCTAAGAAAACAGCCTTATCTTCCTCCCTACTTCGTATCACTTCCAAGACCCTCTTTAGATGCCTTTTATTAATATCAATTGTTGACATCTTCAAGTCACCTGAACCATAGAGTTGTAAGGACTGTGAAGACTTGCTGGACATGAAAACTATATAAGTTATATCAACTTTTGCACTTCTTGCTTTCCAATGGATTGTTAATTTTCCATTGCCATTCCAGAGTTTGCTTGCTCCAATAATCATGGAAAATGGGACACCTAGGAGTATCTAATCCTTCCTCTTGCTGCAAAGTTGGATCATGTTTAACTCACTCCTGACAGATGTTTTATGCAACCTATTTTTAAAACTGCTATATTCGATGTTTCAGAATTTGACATATTCTCTCATTTACAATTAGCAGGTTTAATCTGAACTTCTCTTGCTATGATTCAAGTCCACTTTCCTCTATCTTCTTCACCCTGGGGATCAAAACCAGTTTATTCCATTCTCTTTAAAGGTTATTTTCTGCTTTAAGTCTTTTCATTTCTAGATTGAACAATGCCCTTTCCATCATCCTTTTTTTGTGGTTCTTCTTTTGTAGGCTTTTGATTAGTCCTATCCTTTCTTCTGTATTTTTCAATCAATTTCCTAGTGAAAGTAGCACTGCCAGAATGGATGTAGTATTCTTACTGAGGCCTTATCACCACCAAGAAAAATAAGGGAATTACGTCAGACAAAACTCCTATTTATATAGCTTAGGTTGATGGATGCCTTCCTTGCACGATATTGTTGACTCATGTTCAGCTGTGATCCTCTGTAATACTCCCCACATCTTGTTCAGAACAACTGTTTTCTGTCTAGTCATTCCCCATCCTGTACTTTCCCAGACAATATTTTCCCTTCCTAAGTACAGGACTTAACACCTGTCCTTCCTCAGCTGAATCCTGTGTTTTTCACAGTTTCTCTGATCTCTCCAAATTGTTCTGAATACTCTTTCTCTGCTCCAGTTTGCCTATAGCACTTTACCCCTCATGCCCATTTCAGATGTGTGATCTTTTCCGTTACCCAGACCGCTGAATAACAGTACAGGAAAAGGAATTAACCTTCCAGATTTCCAAATTATACGCCTTTCTCGTTTGACAGCAGACTACTCATACCAGCTGTGAGTGAAGGTTTCCAAGAAGCTATGCATTCGTCTTCTTGTAGCCTCATCTACAGTATGCTACTAGTTCTCTTTTAAGATTATTTTCTGTGATGGTGGAGCTTTTGCTGTGTTACCTGTGACCATGAGTTATTGCTCTTTGATTAATATTTCTTTTTACCCCAATATTTATCTTTACTGTTTGTTTTCTATGCCCTTCCTTACAAGATACTGATAAAGAAGGAGGTAAACTCACTACTAAACTGGCAAGTAACAAAGGGGAAGCCCTCCAGAGCTCGAGTCAAAAGGTTTTATGTTCTTATTATTTCCCTAGCCTAGATGGCAATTTCAATAAACTAATTTGACATCACAGTAAATAACAGCTGTATTTTTTCCTCCATGACTACAATAACATTTGGTGTTTTTTCCCTCTATAATTGTCTTTCAATACTGCTGTTTCATTTTTTGGTCTCTATGATAATTATTTACAAAATTTATTTTACAATTCTATATACTGTATATTCTTCAGCTTCCCAATAGGGAAGCTACTTTAAAAGTCCCTGTAGATTTTCTAAGGGGAAGGAGCAGGTGAAAGGTTAGCAGCTGTGGTAGTTCAGTGAAACAAGCAAGAACTGCAGGTTCTAAACTGAAAGGCTAATTTTAGAAGATGAACTCAACAGGTGAGCAGATCATTTCAGGTAACTTCAGAGTCCTTTACTTCTCTGCATTAAATGTCAATGTGCATTTCTCTGTTGACTGTTACCCCGAATATATAGATTGCAGGAGCTGAGTTAGATTCCACATCAGCAAGATCATGTTTTCCACTGGAAGTATTCCAGATAATGATAAACATCATCAAATAACTTCAGGCTCACCATGAATGTTGATGAAAGCATATCTCAGACTTCAGGGACACATAGTCTCACCTACCTTATCTAAATGCCATGAGAGTTGTTTGAAATTACTGTAGTATCTACGCAGCAAACGCTACACGGATTTGGCACGCTTCTGCAAGTCTTCTTTTCTTTCAGCTGTAGAGCTGGCCTCGCTGCCCTAGACTGCCTGCGGTTACATGGCTGCAGGTCAGAATGTCAGTGGATTCCCCACTCCTGTTCGCTCAGGGCCCACGGTTCCCTCAAGAAGGTTGTCTCAATGTAATGGCTCAGCGCCACTGTCTGGCATGCAGAACATTCCTGGTTTGTCTCCGGAGATCCGCGCTGCAAGTGCTGACATGTAACACCACAGCTGTGCAATTTGTCAGCGGACAAGGGGGAAGGAGCCGTGCCTCGCTCGTCAGGAGGCACTGCAGCCCTGGCCCTGGCTCCCGCAGCCTCCCGGGGCCGGGGCACCTCAGCTCACGCCAGCAGACGGGCTCGCACAAGTGGCCCGTCAAAAACTCACTCCTGCAGAACATCTTTCACAAGTGAGAGGTCCTAGGAATGGATCTGTTTGCCACAGACCAGATAACCGTATCCTCACTATAACCAAACATCATTTATAGGGCCCTAAATTGTGCAGTGTTTGGTGCTGTTCTACTTAGGCAGACTTCCAGAAATCACTTGTCTTCATATAAAATATTAAAAGACCCTACTTTGTAATCTAATTTATGCCCAGTATGTCAGTAGTATTTATCACTATCAAATGGTACTCAGCAGTTATGCCAAAATCAGTGTTTTACCACGGGTAAAGAAACCATTAAGTTTAGATTTGCCTCCAGCTATGCACATATCCTTAGAACTTGTATGCACATAAAGGAGAATTAGTATTTAAAGGCTTGACAAATTAAACTTTTTAAGGCTGGATATTAGTTCTAATATAGTATTAAGTTCTAATTATTAAGTTCTAATACAGTATCTTTAAAATTAAAAATTACTGAAGTAAAATCTGTTCTAAATATGTTAATTATGGATATTTTTATTAATAGTGAAGATGTAGTAGTTATTATCTACCACTTTGGTGATGAGAGGAAAAACACTCAGTGCATACATTAGAAAGGATTGGGGTAAACAAATAAATAAGCAATTATTTTTAATTCTTTTGTGCTTATGGGGCCATGAAGGATGAGAAACAGAAGTGAGGATGACTGGAAGCAGACCAGTTACACCATGATATGAATGGAACTATGTAATAGTGAAGACATGGAAAGATAAGTTGGGTTATTACCATGCATATTTCAGTTATCTGGAGAGCTGAGAGTAACATCAAGGATTTTTTTTTAAAGCCTGCTTTTTCCTCAGAAAACTCTTTTTTTCCCTCAGAAATGTTTTTTCCTCAGTTTAACATCAATTTTTTACTGTTGCCATTATGTTTCTTTAATTACATTCTGCTGTTCTTTAAGAAGTTGGCTAATATAGTTAAAATGGCAAACATTTGCCATTTCTGCAGCTAGAAAAGAGCATGATACAAACCATTAATGACATAAGCCAGTATTCTGAGATCAAAGAGTGTGTATACGTCCTAGGTATGATCAGCTGCACATTCCAGTATTTTCTAAATTTATAAGATATGAATTGAGGATTATATTGTCACTGGCTCAAGGTGCTGGGGGAGTACACAGCTTCTCACAGTACCTGCAAAAAGACATAATCAGTTTATTCCACATTGTACTGCATCAGGCTTAAAATTTTGCAGTGTTTGCCTTTCATTAGCTGGCTGTCCCAGCATATTTGAGTCTCAGCTACCCATGGTTGAGTGTCTGATAGCTTATCTCCAAAGGTTATCCTTTTTGCATCTTGATCTGCTTGACTCTTGAAAGCACGTGATCTACACACTGCAGCAGTCAGTCCAGCCCCTGAGTTTTGTTTTTCACCTTTCAGAGGTCTGGAACCAGGCTGTATATCTTGGTGAATCGTTGATAAGTTTCATTTTCTGGTTATTCATAGGGTGATTATTTTGCTCCTAACCTAATGTGTTTAGTCAAATTCTTCAGGTGATTCTGTTCTATATAAACATCTGCTCTATAATCAACTAATTCTAAAGGACTAGATCTCCCCTGTATTTTCCTTTCAAACTATTAAAAAACTTTCTGCTTTCAAATGTCAGAAAATTCTGTTTGTTTGCTTATAAAGCAACTTGCAGGCTTGAGCTAAATTTTACCCGGTCCTTTGTAAATGTACCCGAGTATTTCTGAACACCACCATTTCAATGACATGCAGTCATGAGCAGCAGAGCCCACACAGGTGCAGGAAAATGCAAAGCCAGAATAACTGCAAAAGAACCTACCAGTTGTGGCCACCTGTTGCCATTCACATCCAGTGAAAAGAAAATCACTGAAAAGAAAAAAATCAAAAGTGGTGCTGACTGAAATATTTTTCAGGAGAAGATGATAGAAGTAACTGGAGACTTACCTAGAAGGTGAATTTCACATACCCAGGCACTGGAAATTTCTGCTTTAGTCTTCAGCTTCTCTATCCAAACAATGATCGGGGAGAACAAGAAAACATGTACAGCAAGCTCCAGAAAGAGGGTTCAGTGTAACCTGGGAAAACCTAATGCATTGATAACCATAAACTGACTGCACTGAAGTGTTTTTCATTTTTTCCCCTGAATTTTTCTTCATTAGTTTTAGAAGTTGAGTAGGAGAGTGCTTTCCTGCCTCTCTCCGCAGTCTGTTAAGGAGTACGATGTTGCCATTCTTCCTAGATGAAGTCTTTTATTCCTGCAACTGGATACTTATGTTACTTCAGTCCTATTTCAGAGATGACATCTCATTCTACATGAAATCATGTTTGTATTTTAATGACAATTGCTGCTGCAGAACCATCACAACACTATCTAGATCACACTTTATAAATATGAATTAAAGTACCTCTGCACAGTAGTAAGAGTAACAACTAGAGTTTATTCTCCATTGCGTGGGTGCCTGACCCAGTTGGGGAGTAAACCACCTTAGACACACAGTGGTACCTAAACTGGTGCTGCTCATTGCAGCCTAAGTGAGCAGGACATTTACACCAGGGCACAACATGTATGGCTGGCCAGCCCTGGCCCTGAGGTACTCACATTATCTAGGTTTTCCATCTTTCATTTTTTCCCAACTGCTTCTTTTCCCTGATAATGAAGAGTTGATTATATATTAATTTTCAGAAGATCACAAGGCACATAATTCTCCAAGGATTAAATTTCAGGTCACAGAAGAACAGATTCAGGCACAAACCAAAATGAAAGGCCTTAGTCAGACTAATAGGCAGATTGATCTCTTTTATTCTTAGATGTGTTTCTTTGCTACTGTGTAACTCTATGGTTAAATAAACTCTCAAAGCAATTAAATCATTGCTGGTTTTGTTATTTGATGCTGAACTATTTGGGGACACAGTATCCTGTGTGTGCCTTGCTCCATCACTTTCCTACTTTATGATCCCTTTCTTTTTTTCTGGGTTCTGACTGTGCCTTTTTTGATCTGCTCCTAAAAATGGAATATCCTGGGTGTGAGTTCATTTACACCAGAGAGCTGCTTCTGATTTATCCTCATGCAAGTCAGAACAGCAGTTATATCAGTATTTCTGTTTAAGCACGCAGACTGCTACAACTGGGAAGTCCAAAAGGCATTGTAAGAGCTGGGGATTGTTTAATTGTATTGGGAGATGCAGTAAGCATATTAATGTCAGCTGAAATTATTAGCCAGGAGTGTTTTTTGCATGAGCTCTCATTAATACCCATGGCATAGATAGTTCAAAAAAATCAACAGTTTTAATCTAAAATCATAGATATTTAATACATATGAAGTCAGCAACAGGAAAGTCAATGTTTTGCCAATATTTTTAACAAAATCTCTATTAGCTGATAGTTACACAAACACAGAAGATGTCTCTAGCCAAGGGGAAAAAACCTACAGCTCTGATTTCTCCATGTGCATAACTATGTTCCATGTTAGGAGAGAATAGGAACTTGTATAGCTGTTAGCACTTGTTCAGTTCTACTGCCAAACCTAGACCCTAAAACAGTTTGTTTTTTTTTTTTTTGGATCAGCCACTGTTGTTTCTCTCTTATGGCAGTGCTCCAGAAATACTGTAAGGGTTGGCCAGAAAACTGCTTGTACTGATTTCTTGAGTAAGAGAGTCCATGAACGTCGGTCAGTCTGTGCTTGCTCACACCCACTCGCTTATTTCTCTGTGGGACAACCTCTGGGTGAGCCTTTGCTAGTGCCTTGTGGTACGGCAGCTGGCAGTGAGGGGTCAGTGCTTTTGCCACACCAGATCATGCCAAGCCAAACACTGGGCTATGACAGAAAAAGAGAAAAAAAAAAAAAGCTTTGACAAGAAGCAGACATAGGGATGAGAACTATTAAAATGAATGGAGAAAACCTTTGCAGGACCCCATGCTGAGACAGAATGCCAAGTTGTACAGTGGATGCATTAAGTGCAGAAATAGTAGTGCCTGGTAAAACACACTTGATCCATTATTACAAGTGATGTAATATGTCTCTGCGAAGTAACACGTTCTTGTGACTATCCACCTCCTAATCCAGGGCCATGCATTAGTGTCATAGCTGTGCTCCTGCTGCCCTCTGAGCCATGAGTCACTATCTTTCACTTCCTCAAATAATTACAGGCAGCAGTGGCTGCTGCTTGGTCTCAAGGGCTTTCACTGCTACTCAGGAAATTCACACAAAGCCACTTTTCTGTGGTGATCAGTGGACACCTGGGATTTGCTTTAAACCTTGGGCAGAAATGGTCCCACATGTTAAACTTTTTTTCCCGTGAGTTGCCTCACCTGTCTGCCAGGTCACCTTTCCTTTCCTGGAAGATCAGGCATCTTGTAGCCACACAGTGCCAACTACCCCTTGGCCCTTGCTGAACTAGAAAACACATAATTTGCAAATTTTTCTTCCTTGTGGGAAAGGATGTGAAGCTCCACTTTTTTTTTTTTTTTATTTCTCAGAATATAGTGTAAGTCAAAGTGTCTAAACAAGTAGTGATGGCTTTTCATTTTTAGAAGGTGCATTTTGTGTTGCATTACTATTAAGTAACTGCGCAACTGAAATCCAGCCCAATTCTCCACTGTCCTGCACCTGGTTGGTGCTCTCCATCTGCAAAGTGTAAAGTACGTGATTAATGCAACTAACTTAAAATTTTCCAGTCACCGGAGGAGGCATTTTGTCCCCATTTAGAAGGCTACATACTTATATATGTACTGACTGTGCCAGGTGCAGGGGAGGCGAACCTGACCCCTTCAAAATTCGTCTTTCCCCTGAATTAGGATTAATTTTTCAAAGGAGCAGGATGTTTCTGCTTTCCTCGGTGTGTGTGTGCTGGGGGGAGGATGTGTGGCAAGCAGAGGTAGTGCAGGAGCAAGTATTGAAATGGTCTTTGACAGGAGTAAGAGCTAGAAGAAACGTTTTCAGTGTCACTTGTTTAATGCAAGAGTGCAACTTCTGCTCCATCAGTCACCTGAAATTTCCTCCCAAAATGTGTGCAGGTAAAACTTTTTTTGTCACATTCTGTCATCAGGCAGCAATTCCACTCCTTAGCCCTGTGTTATTACAGCAGTAGGTAAAGCCTTCCGGAGGAGGTCTTGATCGCGCTAACGTATGTGTTTGGAAGCGGGGAGCCCAGGATCGACATCCTGTGTTAAAAGCCCATGGTGATGTGGCCCAGACGGGGGAGTTGCTACAGAGATGACTTATTACTCGAGAAGGTTTATTAATTGGCTAGGGTACACTCTCCTCTCCCGTTTTATATCAGCCGACAGAGCCTATGGCTGATATGGCTGATAAATGACCTCTTCAGAGGTGCTACCAGGGAGGGATTAGAACAGAACACACGATTTCCCCCTTGCCCTTGATGATTGTTAACTATTGCCGGAGTGCGAAGGGGCGGGTGCTGCTCACTCTTCGCTGTACGGCCCGTCCTTTGCCAAGCGCGACCCCCGGGCCCATCGCGGGCAGGGCCAGGTGCGCCCCGGCCACCCAGCCCCGGCTAGGACCCAGGGCAGAGCCGCCGGGCTGCCGCGGGGCGTGGGTCCCTTCCGTCGGGCAGGTGCGGGCGGAGGAGGGAGGGAGCGGGCCCGGCGCCCAGGTGGGGCCGGGCCCTCCCCGGTGGCGGTGCCCCCCTTCCCTCCCCCCTCGCCCAGACTGACAGCCGGGCGGGCGGAGGGTCGGCCCGGCACTGGCCCTGGCCGTGGCCGAGCGGTGCCTGCGGGGCTGAGCCTCGCTTCGCCGTGCGGGGGGCGGCGGGCCCGTCCCCGCTGTTAGGGGCACGGACTCTCCTAAAGACCGGCAGTCGCTGCCCTCAGAAGTTTTCTGCCCGAAAAGCCGCTCGGGTCGGTTTCCCGAGGGCTCGCCCCGGCACCGCGTCTNCCCGGCCGCCGTCCCGCTGCTCGGTCCCTCCGGCAGGCCTGCAGCGAGGGGCTCGTGGGGTACCAGAGGCGATCGCATCTCTGCAAAACTGTCACGGGAAAAGTAACCTGTGCGGGCGTGGAAGTTTTATTAATGAGTGCAGTGATGTGAACGGCATTTTGCTGTTTCGTTTTCCGCCCAGAAAGAGGGGGAAAAGCACTTCTGCAGAGATGCAGTGGTGCCAGTGATACTTATCTGGCTAGATGAGAAGCTTGAAGACAAACCGAATGCTCTGTAGTTAGTACGTGAAGCATGAGAAAGGCCTAAGCTGATGATCTGTGCTGATTCAAGGTGCTTGCGTGCTCTGTATCTGATTTTTCCCCAAATCATAATGTATTAAAAGAGGTAAGGGCTTTTAATCTGCTAACAAATACCCGGCTATGGAGCTATTAGAACTGCCTTCTATTACTTTAAGATTTGCTGCTTGAGTTGACGAGCAGGACACTGGGTGCTGCGCAGCGGTGAAGGTTGAGAACCGCTTTCGATATCGTGTCCCAGAGCGCCAAGTGGACTGAGCCCGTCCGTGTGCGGCCCTCCAGCAAAGCGCCACTATGACAAAGCACTGAGGAGCTGCCACGGCCTTGCCGCTGGGCTTGAGCTGCTTCCCTGCAACAACCTCTTCAGCAAAGGCGCTGGCTTAGGCATCTCCATTATCGCTTTCTTAACAAAACCCAACAATGTGACTAATGGAGGAAATGCTTTTATTTCTCTCACACGTGCAAAACATACATATGCATAGAAATCCTTACGCGCAATGTATGCTTTGATGTTACCGCAAATTTAAAGTATGAACGCTATTTTAAGTTGGGAATCGCATCAGCTTTTATAAATACGTAAACAACTGGACTTTCAAACTTTTTGCAGAATGTGGTCCATAAATTTGATGCTTGATTTTCTTTTAGTCTGTTTGCTTTTAAATCATGATTTGTAACTTAATTGTGAAAACGTTCAAGGTTCTTGTTACTTACGTTTTTAGTTCTGATTGGAAATATACACTCGGAGATTTGCACTGAAACTGAAACACTAATGGTTTCTTCCTAAGTCCACTGGGCTGTTCCTGTAGTACATGTGAATTATTGTGCAACCACAGAGTAATTTACACCTACTCAAAATTAGTCTTAAATTTTAAACTACGGTCTCTAAAGATGACCCTTATTTTCTCACACTCACCAAGACTTTATGTGGCTGCATCTTGCAAGTCAGGTAGGTAGATCTGTTGAGAATACTTCACGATCATATTTCTGATGTGGTGCCTATTACGTATGAGGGCATCACATTCTTGCTGGTCATGCTCCCTAGCAAATTATGGGTAGGAAAAGTTGAAATAGTTTCCTTTTGACCCTACCTTTAACGGAAAGATTTGAGAGAGATGCTGTGTTCTGAGTGTTCTTTGTCATGTTAATGTGACGCAGGGTGGCAAACATCGAACATCTCCATCTAAGGTCCTGCAACTCGATCATAGAGTTTTGTAACTGTGTGGCGTAATTTGATGTGAGCCTGTTTACCTGACAATTAATAAATGCTCTGAATTGGAAATGCAGGCAAAATGTGCTTTGTTTTGCTGATAATAATTTGATATTTTATAATCTAGGCTGAATATTCAGTAGATGATTGGAAGGGAGATGTTAGGGATTATCCAAAATTGCTCTTCCCAATTTATTTCTAATGCACTAGAACAGGTATCATGACTGGTAAAATACAATGGAAAGGAAAGCAGTGATTCTTCTATAAAATGAAGCCATGGTTTCATTACAGGAAAGAAAACACTGATCTTGTTTTCTGAGCATTTTGTTTTTCTTGACTTTTTTTCAACAATTGCCATCTTTTTGTTTTGTGAGCTGCAGTAAATAAAAGTGCAGTCACAGAATGCTAATTCAGAGTCAAGTAGATCAGAATATTCCGTGGTGTTTAACAAAACACCTCCCTCTTTCCTGTCTTTCATTATAATATAGTATGAAATACACATTTTTCATTATACCATTTAAACTTTGAAAGCTCTCTAGATTCCTTCTTTCTTTCCTCTCAGTAGTTTTGTTAGGAAGGTTTACAGATGTTAGGTGAAGAGCAATGTAATTTTAAAAAGTGGCTTCCTACCTGGGCAGCTGATAAAGCTTCACTGTGAGTGCTGAGCTTTGAACAAGTATTAAAATTTAGAGAAACTGGAGATCTGAAATGTCTTAGCAGCTATGTTGGCTGAACTCACAACACAGGTAGCATGTACTATTTTCTTTAAATGTCCCTCTGCTTTAACATTTATAATGTAATTTTAATATAAAAGTATTATTAAACCTCTGGTTTGAAATTTCCTGCTGATAGTATCCAACTGCAATAAGATATAAATTGAAATATGCTCTCTACATGTTGTATCTTTTCCCCCTGAGTGACAGCGTCAATTGTGTTGATAGTAAGGTTCCAATGATAAGATTTACAGAGTTAAAGCATTCTATTTATGCAGGTTGTTGTGATGTTTGATGGGAAAATACTTCTTATTTTCCAAAACTAAAAGCCTTATTGCAGTCAAAAGCCTCAAGCTGTAGAGCTGAGAATGAGAATTTGCTGGGAAAGGGAAACCTGAATTTACATGCTCCAGAGGATGACTTACAAAAGCCTACCCTTCTGTATGAAATAAAGCAGAAGACTGAGAAGAAGAACCGTTGTAATGGTGTTGGCCGGTGTTCATAGCTGGTTTCTGCTGCAGTCGTGTGGAAGGAGTGGAAATGTCGGGTAGGGTCTGTAGTGTCAGCAAGTGAAACACGTGTTAGATATCTCTGAAAAGATCAATGTGTGTTTGGAACTGTTGGCTTGGGTTTCTTCCCCCCTCTTTTGGTAAGTCTGCTCTCATGAGAAAATTTATATGGTTTGAAAGTTTTGTTTATAATTTGCAGTTGCATTGCAAAATGTAATTTTTAGATGACAGGTCAGTGTGTGACAAATTTTAGTACCTGCTGTTAGACTGGCTGGAGTGGCATGAGAGAGTGGAGACTCCTATCAATAATTCCAGGTGTGTGATTCATTGCAGTCTGACAGAGCAGCTAGCTGGAAATTACCGAGAGGAAGGACTGAGTGGTGGCTGTGGGTTTAACTACAGAGATGTTGCATGAAGAATGCTTTCTGTGAGAGTTCTTGCTGAAAACGTTTGCCACAAGTAAACTCTGAGATTATAGGAGACGTCATTGTATTGAAATCCAACTCTTTGTATGCTTTTGGTTCTAATGATTTGTCATGGGTCATATCTGTCCAGTGGAAATAGAGCAGTTTTTAACTCCCTTTATTGATATAGGAATATACGTTTGGTTTACAAATTGAATAAAACGCACCTCAAAACAGTGGGGGGAAAAACCAAAGTTAATGTTTTTTTCCTAAGGGTTTGTGCCCTGAAGATTTTGAGCTCCCCTGGAAGGAAGATGGAATTTCCAACATCTGCGCCCAAGTTGTCGTCAGTTTGTGCCAGTTCTGGGGGCAGAGAGGAGGAAGCAGCAGGCTGGTGCTGAGTGCTTTGAGGCCTTTATTTCCTACAGCAGCAAGGAGAAAACTTGTTGGGAAAAATTATCTCCAGTTTATCTTTTTTTTTTAACTCTAACTCATTATGTTGAACATGTGGGTTTTTTATTTGCTTCATTGTCTGTTTGTTTTGTGTAGTGTGGGATTTTCTTTTTTCTTTTCCTTTATTTTTTTTTCCCCCTCCCCAACTCAGAGTCTCTCAGGAGAGATAAAATATGAAATGTACTCCCATTATATACATTAGTCATGGCAAATAGTTTGGCTTATATGGCAAAGGCTAAGCTGATACTTAACAAGGAGAAACACTGGTTTTACTGTTTCTCTTCTTACTGTTACTGATACAGGCTTTCCATACTTACTTGCCTTTTAAAGTACATCTCCAAAATCTCAGTTTCTTCTCTACCTGATAGGGCTCTGAAAACTCACAGAGTTTGTGTTGTAACAAATCTAACAGCCCTGACTGGAGATGGAAACAAAACAGAGGGAGCTGTAGTGATCTTAGCTGAGCAGCTTTACCAAAACAAGGGACAGGAGCTGCAAAAGCAGCATGGTGTGGGACTAGCCAGGGAATGTGGGAAGTAAAGCCACATTGTTAAGCTCCTCCTTGTGTTTCCCATTTATTGTCTCTGTGTATTATGAAACATGCAGTAGGGAAAAAATGCCGTTTTTCTGGAATTGTCTGGCTTCTTGCTGGGTAATTACTGAGACTCTTCCTACACCTCGCCTGAAGTTAGAATCAGGACTTAAAATGCCAAATGTGTGTGTGCAAGGAAGGGGCAGGGACAGGGACAAACAGAGGGTGCTTCACTTTTAAGTTTTCTAAAAGTAAGTTTTAAGTTGTTTTCTAAAAGTAGCATCAGTGATTATAATTACCTTCAAGTCACATAATTAAAATTTCTTTTAAAATTTATTTATTTAAAAATTTATTTTCTTTTTTGATAGAAAACAATGATCCCTCCTTTATATCACCTGTGACCCAAAGGTTAAAGATGGCTTAATCATATGGATGTTCTCTGTTTTAAACAAAAATGACTGAAAGTGTGGAGTTTGGGGCTTGGGTTTGTTCTGTTTGGTTGATTTTTTTCTTTAATCTCTGATTTAAAACCCAACAGCTTACTGGCAGAAAGGCAAAATAAAAGGATTGAGGAGAAATCACAGAGGTACAAAAGCAGGAACGGGTCAGAACAAAAAGAATTTATAAGGAATGTGTTGCATGCAAACATTTCCAAGTAATCTGACTTTTATTATCAGTTATCAATCAATTCTTAGTTGCCCAGAAATGTCAAATTTTAGTGGAGAGAGACATAACAGCAGTGATGCCAACTTTAGCGAAAACTTAAATAATGAGTAATTTATAAGAAGCAATATAGTGACTTTTGGAGTGCAACACACGGCAACGGAGTCTTCTTTAGTAAAACGCAGTTGCCTGGATGTTGCTTTTTATTGTAAATCTAATATACTGTTCCCATCAATGGCAAGACTGGAAAATACGTTCCTTTAGTCTTCCTCTTAATTCACCACTTGTCCTTTCAGAGCTGTGTGCACCTAACAGTAGGAGCTGTGTGTGTCCTGCTGAGCTGCTGCTATGCTGTGGTGATAAAACCTTCCTGATCTCATTTGGCAAAAAGGAAAATGGAGATGGGGAAAACCTCAGTAACCATTTCTGATCCTTTCTGGGGGCTATCAAAATGGGAGGAACTAGATTTTCAAAGATACATTTTTACTTCATAGAGACGGTAGAAATTTGTTTAGGAGGGGAAGATGGGTTATCTGCATGAAATAATAATTTCAATCACTTAAAAATACTCCTTCAAATAGAATCTGCTTTCTCAGATGAGTAAGTTGTCTTCATTTTTCTTTTATTTAAATGAATTCATTTCATATATTTGCACCTAGACACTTTATCACACTGACTTTAGTCCCCTGAATATACTCCTCCCTTTTTTCTTCTTCATCATCCTTTGTAACATTTTATAGTTGATTTAAGGATGTAATCGCTCTGTTAGCCTCTGCCCCTCTCTGTGTCCAGCTGCTTTCCCTTTGTCACGCTAATGACCCATCACAGTGGAGCTGTCACTTGACACAGAGGAGGAAACCAGAAAACGTCTCCCTTCGGGCTTTAGAAACGTTTAATATCTGTCCTGTTCTGACAGCTCAAGCCTAGCCCGTTTTACAAATGCCTCTTGCCTATTTAGAAGAAATGCCGAATACAAGCATTGGGTATTCTGTTGCAGGAAGGGGGCAAAGGCTTGTTTTCTTAAAGGATCAGTAGGGAGGAGTGCACAAGCAGTTACTTTGTAGCAGGCGAACTGCAGTTCTGGGAGTGTGTATGGACGCTTGTGAAACGGGGGTTTAACTCATACTGAGTATGCAGCTTGTCGTGCAATTATCTTGTGCATCTAAGGAACTACCAGGAGGATGCATTTGTTGTTAGTTTTCTCCACGTCTGTGTTGGCAGATGAGCTGAAAGGGCAATGAGCAGACCAGAGTGGAGTTGTTGTTTGTGGCTGTTGCACGAATGATGCAGTTGAGATTCGTTCTTTGTCATCTCCGTTGTTTCAAGATGTGCAGCTGTCTCACCAGCCCTAGCAGAGTGCTCCGAAGATGCCATGAGCACCGCCTGGCTCTGGGGCTGACAGGAATCTGTAGCTACCCTGCTTGTGAGGAGTAGTCTATCTCCTGCACTGTTTTAACTCTAAAGCCTGTGTTTTGGGAAATCTTAAATACGATCGCTCCTTGGAGAGATTCCACTTCTGGATTACTTCTTCTGAAGAAAAGATGGGGACAGGATAAGGAAGTCTTTAACTCACGCTCCCTTGAGTAATGTCTTCTGTTGGCCAGGATGAACAGAGAAAATGGCATTTTGGGCAGCTTGTGAGCAAGCTCCCTGACAGCTTTCTGATCACCTGGTCCCTTCTCTGACTTACCAGCTTTTGAGATAACGAAAGCATCTGTTGTTATCTGGTCTTAACTTTCCACAACTTGCCATAAAACTTGTGTTTTTCTGCAGGCTAGGATGCAGAGTGTTAGAATTCAAACAATGTCAAATGTCTTAAATTTGGTAGTGTCAAAAGCTACAGTTTTATGTGTCATGGCTTTGCTTTTTTCCTGGATGCACAGAGATGTGTGAGTTGATGGTGTCTGTGAGTTAGGGCCACTCCTTTGGAAATGTTCAGGAGTTGCAGTGCATTTTTTTAACTTACATTTTAATATTTGTCTTAGGAAACAGGCTTTAAGTACCTCTTCAGCAAGTGGCTTGATGGCTGACATTGCCTTTACTGAGAGAACAAATATAGTCTGTTTCTGCAGGAACAAATCTTATTTCTGTCTCTGTTGATTAACATGTTTTCCCCCTAAGGGAAGGTGTGCTAAGTAGTCTTATTAGGTTGATGACACATACAGTTCCTTACACTGACCAACTTTTACTGTTCTATTTTTGGCCTCATTTAAAATAAAAATATTTTAATACTGTCTTTCTCACCCTTCTTTCTGTTCTTCTTGGAAATAGAGTGAGAGCAGATTAACTTCTGGTACAGAGAAGGTTGTTCCAGTCCTTGTAGAGCTGGGCACAGCTATGGGTATTTGTGAGTTTGTAGTTTGGGTTTTATTCCAGTGATTGTCAGAGGTTTCCTCCGCTCCTCCACTTAAAATTCTGTCAGAGATTATTCACAATTCAGACTAAGGATGACTGTCATCTCCTGAAACCATAAAGAGAAATATTAGTGAACTAGGATGAGATTTTTTTTCAGCCCTAGGCTCCTCTTATCTTTCAGAGTCTTCCATTAACACGTCTTAACATTCACAGCCTTGCTATCCATGTACTCTGCACCATCCATTTATGTCCCCCTCATGGCACATTCTTTTAAGGTCACCTACAGTTTTCCACCATCCTGCCAACTCACAGCCAAAGATTGGCCTCTTTTCTTTATTTACCGCTTCATTCAAGGTCACTGTTGTGTTGTGTAGCAACAGCTTCTCATGGTGCAGGCAGGGCTGGGCCTTTTGTTGGCATCTTCTGTTGACACTCGGAGATGAATCAAGGAGTCTGCCTCAGGTTACTCTGCCATGCATTACACTTAGCAAAGTGTCATTGTTGCATCTAGAGGTGAACATGTTTGTAAGAACTACAGAGGAATAGTGACTGGGATGGTGATATATAGGCACCTCTGTGGGTGGCATGGGCAAACAGGTTCATAGGTCAAGTGTTGTAATAAAATAATCAAAGTTCTGTGGTACTTGAATCCAAGTCAACTCATTTTTTGCACTTGAACATACCTTCTCTTTCCCAGCTTCTGGTGAATAAAAAAGTGCTAATTAAATACTCCAAATTTGACAATGAAATTTAAATTTATCACGTGTCATGCATCTTTTGTAGATCAGACTTCTGAAAGACACGGGATCATTACTTTTCAACCTAGGTTTTGTGCATTGCAGAGTACTGAAAGATTGAATTTCCTTTAAAAAAAAAAAAGAGTTAAACTGAAATTTGCAAGGGCTAGAAGTGACTTTGTCATTTTGTGTAGATGATTAAAGTATAGCTGTGCAGAGTAAAGCAGTATGTCTTTATATTATATATAACATAATTTATAGTATAGCATAAATAATGTTAGTTGGCCAAGAGTTTGCTTGTCAATGGTAAACAGGACCTGAATTCCTCTTTGGATGTAGTGTGTATGCTATGATCTTGTAAAGCCTTATTTATACACATGAGGATTATTTATTTGTATAAGGCTTTAAGGGATCAGATCCCATCATCTAAATTTGCAAGGCTTCATGACTCTTGACTGTTTGTTTTTTGGGGTAACTGCTGACAGAAGAGACCTAATGTAGTAGAAGCCAAAGTAAATAACAGAAAGTTACCTTATGTTGCAGCATTAAAACTTCCTTTTTAAAAAAGAATAGGGATCTGTGCAGGGAGGAGTACAGATCCACGCTCTTTGTGGTGCTTAATAGCATATTAAAGGTCTGATGTTTTCAAACCAGTACTCTGGGGTGTTGAAACCTCACCAGCTGCAGAGATTTGTAGAGTTGGAGGTGGAGAGGGGTCTACAAAGAGCCCATCAGCTCCTCTGCACAGCACTGCCCTTACAGGGGGCCATCACTGCTGTCTTCCTGTTTGTGTGAGCATCTGGGAGAAGTGAAACATGGTCTGATATCTCTCATCTAGGCTGGCTACTTGCTTTGCTTTCTATGTAAGTTCTCAGGGTTTTTTTTGTTATTTTTGCTGCCCTTTTAAATTGGACTAACATGAAAATAGCAGATAAAATTTCAGAAAAGCTTTTATAAATTTTGTATCCCCATCCATATGGCAAGAACATAAAATATCAGCAAATAATATTTTCAGGACTGCTGGCAGAATTTATGGAGGGAATCTGCTCTTAAACTGTAAGACAGCAGTTTGTAGTCTTTTCTGTACAACATACTGTCTCTTACTGTGTATTTTGGCAGCACTTGTAATCTCCTCTTACTCTGTAAAAATATAAGACCCTTTTATACAAAGATACAAACACTCAGAAGGGAGCCTCTGCACGCTTGTCTTATTGGTCTGTTTAGTAAGATAGATTTTTCTTGGACCCTTCTCTGAAGCATTAAAACCTACTGTTTTGCTTTTACATTTCTTTCATTTCAAACTGTATTATGTAGAAGTTGGTAGCAGTGTTCAAAGCCAAGGACTTGATTGGCAAGTTTTAGCTGTGAGTAAATTTTCACAGCTGATCCATAAATCCCCAACAGACCATTAGGAGCTTCAGAGAGGCTCTGGCAAACTCCCCTACAATAATTGTAGTTTTAAGTTGGTTGTATTTAGTTTTCTCACCTCTTAGCTGGATGCCAGGAGGACCTCACTAGAAGTAAAGCAGCTTTGTATCTACTTTTTTTTCTCCAAGCTAGCAGTTTGCACAAATAGCACAGCGTGGGAGGAGGGCTTGCTGGTTGGCTCCTGGTGGACAAAGCAGAGACTGATGAAGAGCATGACTTGTGACAAATGGACCCCAGATCTGGGGTTTGACATTTTAGTAATTTGAGGAGACTTGGAGTAGTTAGTTTTTAGCCCTCCACCTCCAGCCCCTGTTCTTAAGAAACAAGAAAACCATCAAGGGAGCAGGAAAAAAATGCATCTTCAAGCTTGAACATGACAAGAGTTGTATATAACTCTGTGAGACAGAGAGACAGCTCTTAATTTAAGTTCCCTGAGGTAATTGTACTTATTTATCTGTAGTGAAGCTGGCAGAGTGGCCAGCTTTTAGGAGTCAGCACTAGTCTAAGAACAGAACTGCATGGGTGACAGCAGCAGGGGCAGCAGGCGTTGGTTGTGGAGTATTGCTGGGTCACCTGGGAGCCTGGCTTGGAGAACACCCCTCACAGGCAGGAAAGCCAGTGCTGTAGGGACTGCATGGTATCTTTGTAAGTCCTGGAGAATGCTTCTTATATGGTAATGCCAGACAGCCTAATAAGGCCAGAGGGGTTCCTGTCATTCCCCTGCACTGAGATCCTGCTGGGCGGGCTCTGAAGCAAACTCGGACTTGACTGCTTGTTTGAGCAAGCAGTGAGTGTTTTGTAGGTTTCCTTCTGAAATCGGAACTGCTTTGCCAAGATGTACTTGCCCCTTGATGGAGTCTGGAGTATCACCTTGCTGAAGGGGCGAGAGGGCTGTGTAGAAGGAAGATGTGTCTGCATGGTAAACTCTTTCAAAGGGTATTTTTCTTTTTTCAGAAGATTGAAAAATAAATTGAATATCTCTGTCTTCTGCCACAGAAAAACAATCCCTCATACCTAGAACCCATGAACAATTTGTTTACACAGGAGGGTGAAAGAGGAGCATTATCTGAATGATTTAGGAAGGGAAATTAAGAACTGGTGTTTGAGTTCTCTTTCTCTCTTTTTTTTTTTTTTTACATTTAGAGCAAGAAAAGCAAAAATTTCATTTCTATTAAAAGCTCTTTCAAACACAAATACCTGCATGTTACAATTTTAATTTAGGAGGATCAGAAGCTTTGTTGATTAGGGTCTTGTTAGGATAACGATAGAGTAAGTAACTATAAATAGTGATACAGTGAGTGATTATCTCTTCCTACAAACTTTATGTTGAACTTAAGCAGGAGAAAGTAAAAATATCAGCCAACAACTTTCTTGCAAGGGAGCATCTCTAAAATAGAGGGATCTTCAATAGGACAAAAGGACTTGGTCACCTCTTCAGTCTTTAGTTTCAAGTGCTTTAACTTCATTTGATGCAAGAAGTCAAGTGGAAGTTGTTATTCCAATGGTGGGCATAGAGTGCTCTTGATGCCTGGGCCTGTTTTGGTATCTGACACTTAAACTAGAAATGCTAGGATTGATAAGAGTAAATGAGCTCATTTCATGTGTACAAATGAAATGCAGAGCATGCTTCTTCTGGGAGAAAAGACGGTGACCTTCATCTGAATAGTATAATGGAGAAAAGTTTTCAGAACTGTATGAAACTTCTAACATAAATTGGGATTGGGTTAGGATTGTGGGGAAAAAACATTGTGGTAATTAAACTATGAAACTGTGTTAAGATTAAAACCCAAAGGTATCTGTTGTATGGGTGTAAACAAACTACACACATCTTCCTAGGCTCACTTGCCAAAGTGTTGTGCTCTGCTTTATTGCCTCAAGAGCTGAATGGATGGGAAGCAGGTCACTAAAAGGGATGGCATGGTCCTTCTGTGCTTTTGGACACACATTTCACTAAGACAGCGCACTAAAGATCATAAGGGCAGGGTGTCCTCCCCTAGGAAGTGCTGACCAGCAGGGTGTTAATGCAAACTTCCACTGACTTGCATTTCACTTCCCTGGCAAATAAAGCTTGCAAATGCTTATTCACAGAAGGAGCTGGAGTGAATCAATGACCACGTGGAATTTTACAGGTGGACCCTCAGATGAATCTATAAATAAATGCCAAACGTAAGAGGGGGGATGTTTCTGAAGTCTCACCGCTGGTTGTTGCTCTAAAATACAAGCAAGGAAGTGTAACTGTGGAAGAGGACGGGAGACTTTAGCAAGCTTGTTTTCACTGCAGGATTAATCCAAACTCCTGCCTAGGTTTTAACCACTGTCATCTAGCAAGAAAATGAATTTAAAATGTGCTTTTGTGACACTTGAGGATTTGGGAAAGAATCTGACCTTCACTTGCATAGCTGACACTTTGGGAAGAGTATGTCAGAAAAATAATCAACAAGCTGGTTAGCCTTCCTTTCCACCATTCGCTGAAGGACAGAAAAGTTTTTAATGGGATGTTATTGAACAAGAAGAATTTCAGTCCTGCCCCATTGTCAAAATTTGCCAGCCTGAAACAGTGTTAGATGTGCAGGGACCTGCTGTGGAGGAGCTTTTGCTTGGATTAGGTTAGTTAGAGAGATGTCAGGAAGGTGAAGAGTATGAGGGAACCACACCCAGAGGAAGAATCGTTCTTTATGTGGGAAAAGTCTCTGTACTTCTCCCAGCTTCTTTGGGAGAGCCTAGGCATTATGCCAGCGTTGCGTCCAACAACATTTCTTCTCTCCTGCACCCACCCACCTTTCTGGTTGGTGTTGACATTTTTTTCCCAACTCTTAATTAAAATGTGAATGTTAAGGTGCAATCACTCATTTGTTTTTCCCTCCTCATGACAGAAAACCTACAGCTTTAGTAAGTGCAGTAGGTGACTGATGGAAAACAAAGTATCTATTCCTGTGTGGATGTTATTTACCCTTGAAGTGGCGGGAGCAGTGGGGTCTTTCCCTAACTTCTGTGTATGTCTTTGAAAGTGAAGTGATTCGAAGAAGCAAACCAGAAATTTTTCCTGATTGAAAGGGTGGCTAGGCTTACGTAGGGCCACAACAGGATATTAATAGAACATACTGCGTTTCCTTCACATAAAAATACGAAGGGCACTTTGCTGAGAAAAAATCCTGCTGTCCCTTTCTGTCTTTGGGACCAGCTCATCACCCAGCTAAAATTAAAACATGAAGTCAGGCAGTTCTTGCTCTCTATTTTTAAACTGCTTCAGCATATGAATGTGAGTGTGAAATCTTTCTTTAGGCCTCTCTTAACTTAATTACCTACTTATTCAAAATATTCTCTTCTCAAATTGCTGAGCTATAATTATATTAATCTCTTCTGTAGACATACTTTAGCTACTTGATGTTTGTTTAATTAGTTTTATGCTTAATTTGTAGCTCTGTTATTATTTACAGTGATGGAAACCTCATGGTAAGTGTTTAAAATCTATTTTGATATATTAAAGAATTAGCAAGTAGATAAGGTTTTTGTATATCTCTTCCATGTGTTCTTCTGAAAAATATGAGAAAGTGCACTTAAAAAAAAGGTATTCGAATTAAATTAAAGCAAATGTCTTTTTATTCTTTCATTTCTTCACATCTTTTGCTTTGTGTGACGTTATTGCTATTTTATTCTGGTTTTATGTCTTTTCTTTTGTTAGTATGAATGGGGAGATGTGATGCCAGAACAGGAGGTGCACTTGTAACTGCTTATATGCGGTTTTTCTCATGATTTAGATATACTGAATTCTTCTTCCTGCATTTCAGTGAATTTGAAAAAAATCAGTGCAACTTCCTTTCAAACGGAGCTGCCTTTGCTTGCCTAGAGCACTGCTGTTTTCCAGTGGCACAGTCTCAGCCTGCAGAGGGTGTGCTTCCTCCTGCAAAGCCTCCTCTCCCAGCTCAGCGCCCATAACACCCCGTCCCTGAGCACGGTGTTCAGAGCCCAGCGAGCACCCAGAGGTACCAAGGGAAAACGGCGTCTCTGTTCCCTGTGGCATTTGTCCCTTGACTTCTTTGACTTTCAGCTGTTTGAAGCACAGGCAGTGCCGCTTATTCCCAACTGACGCCTGTCACTGGAAAGGACACTCCTGAGAGAGCACACTGCTTCTTTGGGTACTCGTGTGTCTGGCTCTTGATCCTAACCATGGTGCAGAACAGAAAAAACCTTCTCAGTGTTTCCTGGTTCCTTTGCTTTTGTCAGTGGGGGAGAAGCTGTGACGTTGCAGATTTTGGGAAGGGTTTTCCCTGCAGTTTCCCATGTCTGGCTAAGCAGTGATCAGGCTCACTGTGCAGGGTCCTTTGTGTTCTGTCAGGTAGATGATGCTGGGTGAGGTGATCAGTTTTGAAAGGCATTACCTTCCACATCCACACACCCCTGCAGCGTGCATATGGGAGTGTATTTGCACTCCTACCCTTGACAGCTAAATGAGTAAATGGCCCTGCTACAAACTGTCTTTAGGGTGTCTGGCACCTGAGCATGGCAGTAAGTGTGGTTACATCTGCCCAGGCAAATCCCACTTGCTGTTCTGACTGCTGGACTTTCACACATCTTCCGCTTACCAGAGATACTGGAGATTTCATAGATTTGGGTATTGGATGACAGCTTATTTGTATCACTGGTGAGAAACATGTTGCTATTCACAGTGGTTAGTGTCAGTACAGTTAGATAGCCAGACAGTGATGTTAAGTAACACAAACCTGGAGTCACAGTCTTTTGGACACGTCTTCCCATGCCAATCTTGGTGCTTGGAACAGTTTGCCCATTAATTTTTTCCAAGCTTCCACCCCCTCCCTGCCTTCTCCAGAAAACTCTTGGCAAACCTTTTCTTCTGTAAATCTTCCTGCCTTGGCTGGCTGCTGTGTCTCTGTTCGTGCTCTCCTGTACTGCTGCCCAGTTTTTTACTTCAGATTGAAAATTTGTCAGCACAAAGATTTATGTGAGCATATTACATCCTGTAAAGAAATACACACCACTTATTCTTTGAGAAATGTAAAATCTAATTTTCAGACTTAAATACAGATGTGATGTTCAGCCAGACAATTTTTTAAAAATAATGCTAATTACATTAATAGGTTGTCTTTTCTACAGCTAAGACTGTAGTCCAATGTTAAAAATGCCAAACTAGCAGTACCTGCAGAACTTCTGGTTCTGTCGTCTTCTGCCGCATCTTCTGCTTCTGTCTGCATCTTCTGCTGCTGTTTAGCTTTCTAAACAGATTAGTTTTGTATGTTTATTTTTGTAAATAAATTAGTGAAACACATGCTTGACAAAAGCATCTTGGCAAAATCAGTGGGTTTTAATGGTGTTCACATACTTCTGTGCTTGAAATGAAGCCTGAACAATTTTTCCTCTGGAATGTTACGTTATGTTTTGGCCGCTGGAAATGAAGCACCTGACAGCATTAAGCTATCAGAAGGATTTCCAGTCATGGGCAAGCAGCCATTATGTATATGTTGATCCACATTAGGAGATCTGGACAGCTCTTGATTTACTAGTGCTCATCTGTTCAATATGAGCTGGCCATCAGGACAGCAATTACCTTCAACATTGATTGAAGAGCTCTGAAAGGGAAAGGAGAATTTTATGCATGCAAGTCTAGAAGAACTGCTGATTGTTCTTCTAGATAATCTTAAAAGTGCACTTCTCAAGGTGGCAAAAAGAACTATTTTCGTAATGTCTATGCCAGTTTAAAAATATCTTACCAGCTTTATCTTATTTTAAAGCAGACACTTTGAGTTCTCTAATGTCCTTTTCAATAGATGGGGTTAAATAACTGGAGCATTAGAAACTGTATCTGTTTTTTAGCAGCTTGACCATTTATCCATTTGTTTGAGTGCTGCAGAATTCGCATGAACAGATTTATTCGCTGAGCTAAACATGGTTTTAAAAAGACTAGAAAAATTCTTACATTTTCTTCATATTTGGGCTTTAAATAGTTGTAATAGCAGGCTTTATTTGAAGAATTTGAAGCATCTTCCTTTTTATTGTAAAAATGGCACATGAAATGTATTTAAGTGGGTAGTAAAACTAAAGAGCCAGGTCATCCACTGAAATGAATAAAATGATGGCAAAATTCCTGTCATGTGATCTGATAATGAAAGCAGACAAAATAACTTTCTTGTGTAGCATATTGTGCAGGTGGAATAGAAAACATCTATCTCACCGTTAGTTACAGAGATGTGTGTAATACCTCAGCATTTTTATGTGTGTGTGTGTTTTTGGGGTGTGTGTGTGTGCACTTATATACAGTTTCATTAATGTAAGGAGCTCCTGTTTTAGAGATTATGCACAATTTTAGCTATAAATATTATTAACCATTCCCAATGTATAAATATTCCGTTTTGGTCTCTCACACCACTGCCGTGTCATCCAAAAAGGCCTGTTCTACTTTCACCAGGAAATTGTGTACAATCAGTGTTGGAACAATGATGTATATGATAAACTACATTGTCCAAAAGATCTCTCGGTTTCTTACCACATTTCTGGGACTGCCTGGGTCAAAGCATTGATATGGTGGAAACTGACTTTATATTTTCAGGCTGCAATTTTAGAAACAAATGGTTTGCCTTTTTCTCTAGTTGAGATTTCAGATTATTTCATGACCTGTCATATGACCTAACTTTTACAGCAAGTTCTAGAAAGTACTCCTTCTAAAGGTTTTACCACATTTATAATAAATTTGTGACAAGTTTAGCCTGATCTGATTGGTTGGAGAGCTGGAGATCGTGGAAGAGTCAAGATTGTTGTATCAATGTGGCTTTGTATGTAGAGTGTGTGTGTTTATATATATACACATATACACAGACATATTTTCTTGAACTGTGTATAATGACCCTGTTGCATATCTCCTTAGGGATATTGAAGTCTTGGAAGTAAAATGGGAATGGCTGCCTGGGAAAGCCAATCCAGAAGTTTCATGTACTGAACTCTCTGCAGGTTGCCTTATTAAGGGCTTGGTTTTGTCTTACTGGAAAAAATATCTTAAGGAGCATGGTGGGATTTGTCAGCCCAGGGCTATTTGTAAAGGGGATTCACTGTGAAACTAAACTGCTGCGTGTTGTTGACCCTTGTTGGCTTTCAGCTGTGGAACAAGTTTCACTGACATGGATCTAATGGCTGTTGTGCAGACTTTGCTTTGCATGTCAGAAGCAGTGCTAGTCCCTTGCTGGTAAGGAGCAAGGCTGGCTTCTCTTGGAGTGAGAGCGAGCCCTGAAGCACGTGCATCCCGGGGCAGAAATAAGCTAGGATGCTGGACATTTGTCCTGGCAAAAGTGGGTGACACTGAAGGCAGCTGTGACTATACAAAACACGATGTTTGTCTGCCGAGTTTCTCTGTGGTGCATTCTTAGGGCAGCATTTCTCTTCAGCACCTGACCATGAGCAGTTTTTTTTCTGCCCATCAACACAGGAGTAGTGGGTAGAGCAGGAATAACCTACAGCCCCTGTGACTGCAGTGGCTCTGCCCACTGCCAGCCTGTCCCACCCACTCCTTGAGCTGTGACCCTGCTTTCTGAGTTGTTGTCTAAGGCCATCTCTCTTTTGAGTCCCTCTGTACACGTGATAGAGGGTGCTAACCAGGCACTGGGGAATGTTCAAATCACCTTGCTGGTCCTGGAAAGCTCTATGCCGACACGGTTTCTCTGAGCTAACTAATCCAATGCAAGAATGCATTTAGCAAGAAAACTTACCAATGAAGATTTGCACTGGTACATAAGTGGTTAAGGATATAAGCTGAAAATCGAGTTTGTACTTAGGTATGGTTTTTATTAAGAACAATATCCTACTTAGGATTTCAGTAACATATTTAACAAATCACTCTTCAGATGCTCTGGAGCTCAAACAGTCACGTTATAAATGAAGAACGGATTCAGGAGGCTTCACAGTGTTACTGATTATATTGTAATGCTTTCCAGATGGTAGAACATGATGTAATCCATACTGCCCCGTTTGTTTCACTGCACTGGATACTGTTATACTCAGTAAGTAACCAGGAGACTCTCAGAAGCTCATCAGGCTGTTATGAACAATAGCTGGTTAATCCATATGTTCTTTATTACGTTATGAAAACTGCAGATTAACAAATCACTTGGTGAATGCAGGAAGATTGATTGCTACTCAAAGCTCTTGGAGAACTGGATATGCAACTTGGATTAGCTTAGCTCAAGCTACACATTGGTGAATGAATTCCATTTTCCTCAGGGCTATGAAGTAGTTTACATCTGTTCAATTGCAAATTCCCCTAGCTGCACTGGGTAGTTTTGATTCCTCTTTGGAGAAATGGCAGGAATGTTGATTTGTTGCTGTTTACATTGATCTGAAATAAAATCACAGCATTAGCATCACTGATTGTGTGGGCATGGTGGCTAAGGTCAAATTAATTGCAGCTTGCAGTTGCTCATAATTCTGCCAGTGTTCGTGCAGTAATGTTGTTTACTAACTGGTGCTTTTATTAGGCTGACAGACCATCATTTGAATGGCAAACCCATCAAATTTAAGTAGGCACTTAACTCAGGATTTTCTCAGCATTAATTGAAGGCGCCAGGGGTACTGCACTGGGACAGGTGCAGTATTGCTGTGAAGAGAGACGATGTAAGGAGTACATGGGGAAGGAAAACTCCCTGTGCATCCTGACATTCAGCTGTGTAGGGTTTCTCACTTGAACCCACATACAAGAAGTGTTCAAGCGAGATTAGGACTAGAGTAGGAGGTTTCAGTCAGCTGGCAGTTATCCTGTAGGGTGGGTTTTGTAGGCACTTCTTAAGGCTATCCTACCCTTTGGTTAAATCCAGAAAAATGGGATGGAGAGAGGAATAGCAAGAGAGACATAAATACATGGGTTTTACTAGGTTCTGGAAATGAGAAAATTTCCTGGGGTGGGTTTAGTACCTTGAGGTTGTCTAATTATCCATGGACCATAGGTTGCCATTGGCAGGTTCAGATTACTGAGTTAATTGATCTGATCTGCCATAGTACTTTTTACTCTGTCTATAGGCTTTCAGGCAAGGTGGGTTGGAACAGGAGCTGAGAAACAGTGGAAAGAAGAGCAGTTTCCAACACAGTTGTTTTTTTAATGGTTGTGTGATGCTGTTTTACCCAGTGACTCCCCCATCTGGTTTTTATCATACATAGCATTGCTTAACTGGTAGCTGTTTTTATTTTTCCTTTATCATGTCTCTGGGGAATTCCACAGTTCAGTGTCAGATCAACCCCTTGTAGGGAAGGATGGAAAGAGGAGAGGACTGCATGATGCACACATCTCATTTTACAGTTTCCTGATGATCTTCAGTTTGGCTGCTTGTAAGGAGCATTTGTTGTTCATAGTCACTCAGCCAGGCTTGTTTATTGACTTAGGTTGTCTTTGCTCACTGCAGCGTTGCTGGTGATTGAAGTGCTTTGCCGTTCTGATTGCTGTGGCTTCTCCTGTGAAACAAAATTAATGACAGTGGCTTTTGGAAATTGAAGAGTAGCGGAGACCTAATTACATTTTCCATTAAGTATTCCTCCGAGCCCAGGGGAAGAGCTGTAATGCTCAGTTGCATGCAACTTCTTTCCTTCTTTTTTCAAAGAGTTTTTGGAGAATGGGCTTACCAGTGATTTAAGGGTTGAGAGAGGGAACAGAGGTGGGAAAAAGGTCCTGAAAGGATGGCATTGTCATGTCCTTCTCCCACAGACCTTCTCCCTTGCCTCCTCTGTTCCTCGGCAACTTTTTCATCAGGTTTTCTCCCACACAAAATCTTTTTTGTCTTCCTGTGTCCAGATCTGCAATATTCCTAGTGTCTTCTCCTTTACCAAGCCTTCTTTGATTTTAGACTTTTTTTTGTGTCTGTGTGTGTGTGTGCGTGTGTGTGTGTAATAATTGGCTGCTTCTTCCTCAACAGCTGAACCTTGTGTATAAAGCACAAAGTAGAAATATCCATTGCTTCTTCCTGTTTGTAAGAAATGCCGTAGAGAATCACAGCAGATTGGACACCTGGAAGGGTTTTTGCTCAGAAATCCAACCCACTGACTTGGCTTAAGATGGTAAGGATAGAAATTCTATATTTGTTTGACTGAGACTAGAGATTTTCAGACTTGATAGAAAGCGATACTTTACATTCTGGAAATGCAACATTTATCTAAAGCCTGAAAATGCTCTATTAGCAGTGGCTTTCTAGCATTACAGGGTCTCTCCTCAAAAACAATTTACTTTCTTGATCAAGGAGTGAGCGACTGTAAACGACATTACCTTCCTGAGGAGGAGAAGAGAACCTCCTGCAATCCTAGGAACTCTTTCCTGTATTTTAAAGAGGCTATAAACTGAGTGGGGATCCTGCCTGGGAGGGTTGTTGGTGAGCAGGGTGCTGCTGTAAGCACAGATTTTGTGTTGGCTCAGCGCACAGACTGCAGGGCTCGCAGCCGTGAGCGCGAAAGGTCAGGATCGCATTTAGCCCACAACTATCAGCTCTGTGATACACTATTAGTCATAGAAACTTGAGAAATTTGTTAGATACCCTGAGTTTCATTTGGAGATCTTGGGACAGTTTTTAAAATTCCATTGCAGTTTAAAGTGGTACTGCCAATAGGAAAATCAGTTGATCAAAAGACAGTGTTTTTAAAAGATTTTACTTCTCCTCTGCGTTTTGTGAATTTACCATCTGCTTATAATTTTAAAAGAAAATAGTTATCTGTCAGTGTGGAAGCTGTCTGTCTGCAAGTAAATTCTTTAGGCATAATATGATTGAAATACTATCATGCATCTATTCAGTTGCAGAAGTAGTACAGGATCATTTTAGCACAAGTAGGTTAAAAATTATTCAGATACAAGTGAGATTTTTTTTTATGATGCAAATGTTCCTGTAACATTCTTAACTACATTTTCCTTCCCACCTCAGCTCTCAATTTCTAATTAATCTCAATTAGGCAATTTTTGTTAATCAGTAGCGCGGTACCATGTTTTGTTGTTGTTTCTCAGAAGCTGTGTTTATCTAAATCTGCCATGTCAAACTGTAACTTTTATAGGAAAGCTACAGAGCAAACCATAAACCATTTCTCCTGCATAAATGACTTTAGTCATTAAACACCAGGCTGTGCACATTAACCTTGCCCGTTTTCTGTTTAAAGGGGGAGGCTTTTATGAAGCAGTCGCAGGGCATAGTCTTTTGTTCTACTTACAGACATTTCTTTTTTTTAAAATCATTGAACAGGATATCAAATTGTATTGTTTGTTTATTTATTTCCCATTGATAATAGATCAAACCAATAACCATCCCAAAGTCTTGTCCTATGCAGAGGCTCTTTTGAGGTTAGTGCAAAGTGATGTGGAACTGCCACGTGAGTGGGACAAGCAAAGTGGAAAATCACTTAAGTTTATCCATTGGTCAACAGTAACGTACTGTGGCACATCAGACAATTTTACTGTAATTAAATATTTTCTATTTAGATAGATTTAACATTCGTTCATATTGTAGCTCATTCTTGCTTACTCTATCAGTATATTTTTTCTCTCCAAGACAACTGCAGAAATGTCTTATTTTTGTGCTTATTCTCTAGATACGTTGACACAGAAGGTGAAATCATTAGCTTAAGAAACTGATACTTTATGAGTAAATTTTAAATTGTTTCCCATTCTTGGATATATATGTAGTGCTGAAGGAGAACATCTTTTTATTTGTATCTCATCAAGAAGATTGCATGACACTGAAAAAAACCCTCTTCCAAAAGCAGGAGTTAATTTTTCTGGTAAAAGAAATTCCTGTGCGGTTAGAATCTCAGATTGGAGGCAGGCAGGTCAAATTCTTTATCACTTCTAAACTAAACATATATAATATTTAGTTTAGTTTATATAATGAAAGCTATTTAGGCATGTCTGAATCTGTTTAATGGTATTTTGAATTATTTTTCAGAACACATGCAGGAAAAACCTTGAATTTTTTTTACACTAAGCAACTATTATTTTTTTAGCTTAGGCTTGGATATAACTCATTAATTTAATTTAGTTAAAATTTGTGGATACAAATCTTTTAAAGAAGAGGAAGTCTCATTCAAGAACAAATGTAATTGAATAATATTAATTTCATTGATTTAGTGGGTGTTTTTGTTCTGTTCTGTACACTGATACTTTGTCAAATACGATTAATTAAATATTACTTAGTAATGCCTGTACTTTCAGTTACTATTTACACATGATTTCCCCCCTTGATTTAATGAAATTTTTGTTCTCCTGGCAACTATTCAATGCCTTAGAATTCCATTATACCTGAAGATTTTGAAAGGCAAATATTAATTATTTTCTAAAGCTTTCTGGTTGTGAATTTAAAACACTTTATGAAATTTATGTTTGTGTACAGTCTTTGGAAAACAATCTGTCAGTACTCATTTTATAGAACAGATGATTTTAGGATATATGATTTTAAAATAAAAACAAAGATTTTCCGTAAAGAAGAGAAAAAAGTTTCTTATGCAAGAGGACCATCCACTGGAAAATGTTTTTGTTCTGTTGGTTTGCAAGGAAATCTGCATGTCTCAGCTAAAAAGTGTCCTACCACCTTTTTATTAATGAAACTGCATATCTCAGAATCTGGTTTATTTAATTTTATTATTAAATTAAGAAATTCTGTTGTGGAGAAAGTGTGGATCCAAAATCTACCTATTCGAATTAGATAAAATGAATTGATTTGTAATTGGGAACACCTAGTGGAACCTGGCAGATAATCTTGTTCAATGCATTTACTAGGTCCTTAATCTACAAACTCTAGTTTACATTAATTTACAGATTGTCCTGACCTTAATTTCTGTTTCAGGCACCCTGGTCCCTTTCAAAAGATAAATTTTCCAGTGCTTATCTGCCTGGCTTCCTGGCTGACTGGGATTTAAGCTATACTGGCTTGGACAACACAAGCAGTTGAACCATGTGAACTCACATGAGTGCTCAGCAAGGACATGGGGAATTACTGAGTTGTTATCAGAGGAAAGCAGACAAAATTTTATAAGAAGAAATGCAAAAACAAAAATAATGAATCAGAAAAGGTAGCGTATTCGTTTGACTTGGTGATATTGGTTTGTTAAAATTGCTTAGAATAACGTTTGGTAGTTAATGCTATTTTTTCCTTGATGGATAAGAAGGAGAATACAGTCTATCTCACTGCTGTGTGTGGCTAGCTGATCTTTTAAGTGTTTGTGCCTTCAATGTGTGATACTGTTGAGTAAAAAAGGCAGAGGGCGGTCCACGTGTTTTGGTTTTAGTTTTCAATGGAACGGGTTAGTGGTGGTTTTGTGAAGACACCTATTGAAAACATAATGTACAAGAGAAAGGACTTCAGGGTAGGATTTATTTTTCTTAATTGCTGCTACTGCTCTTGAAAAGCATATTTTTTCTCAAATATCATTTAGAGTTGCTGTTCCCAAATATTCCGCAGCAGTTACGGGTGCTGTTTTTCTGAAGTGCTTAGTGTGGTTTGCAAAATGACTAAGAATGAGATAACCGTGGTAATGTTCTCTGCTGCTTTCAGATGCAGACAGTCTATTTTTGACCTGGAGACCAATATCAAGCCCTGGGTTTTTGTTAGGTCAAGGGGGTGGGCACCAAAGGACTTATCTCTTTTTTCCTTTGTTGACAACATACCCTTATCCTTCCTGGGTCCTGGAGTGACTGCTTGATAGTGCTGGCATTTAAAAGACTTAGATAGGAGAAGTCACAAACTTTTCTCTGTTTTTCAGGATCATTAAAGTCTCTAGCACGGCTCAGTGAGCTACAGGGCTGTGGGAGAACACAGTGCTAGTGAGACCAGGAAGCCATGGGAAACCATGCTTCCTTAAGCAGAGATCTGTTAAAAGCCTGTATTAGTGTAAACAATTTGGAAGTATAAAAAATTTTATAAACATCTTTATTTGTTTATTTATTGGTTTTGTTCAATAGGTGTACTTTCAAAGTGTATTTTTCTGGTGCATTTGGGACGTTTTTTTAATTAAGCAGGTAATTCCTCTTAATTCCTTTTTAAGAGGGGCCATTGCAAGTACATAATGTTTTATTTAAAGAGAAGTTATTTATGTGCAGTATTTAAAAGATTTTTTTGTTAGATAAGTGGTAAAAACTTAATACAGGCCCCTAAAGGTAAGGCATTGAAGGAAGCTTTAGAGGGAAGAGATCAAATTCTCTGCAAACAGTTAGAATGCATAAAAAAGTGCTTGGTGCTGTAGTGTGGTAGTGGGCTGATTCACTCCCATAATGTTAAATGATGAATTTTGTTCAACAGTTTAGTGTTTTGGCTTGACACTGCCCCCTGCCCCAAATTCTTGGACAGCGTGGAAAGAGCAAAGCAGTTTAACTGCAGTGTTGCTGCTCTGTTTCTGTGGGTTAATAATAAAGAATTATATAACTGAGGAGCTGTATGTTTTGATTGGCTTTATTTATGTTGGTATTTTAAAAAATATAATAAAATAATGAAAATAAACTGTAACTCTGAAAATTTATTTTTTATTTTTAGCTATGAATAATCCACAAGAAGAAAATCCCATAAGAGACTGTACATTGTTATCACTATGGGTAAATAGAAGTGGTTTTGGCAAAGTGGTAGTTTTTCTTCTGTTTTTAGTCTCTTATATATTATAGCAACTTCCTTCACTGGAAGGGGAGGGGCAAGGAGAAGAAACATTTTATTCAGTATAGGCATTTAACTGGTGAATGGTTCCCTATCTAAAGACACATTTGCAAAATTTAAGCAGAACTTTGAAGGTGGAAGTGAAAACTCATGAACTTCTGTGTTAACAGAAAAATGAAGTATTCATTGTTTGTGTTCAGCTTGTATAAAAATGTAATTATTAGTAATCACTAAGTTGCCTCTGTCTCTTCAACTTAATCATACCACAGAAAATACATAACAGGAATATTTTTCTCATGGTAAATACAGAATACTCTTTTCAGGGGTTATGGAGGTTATTTTATGCCAATTGTTGACATGCCTATTGACAACAGCAATTGTTGTGTGACTGGCAGTAGTGGTAAATTATACCTGAAAAAGAAAATTAAGGTGATGAATAATATGTATTTAACCTTGTGTTAGTGGAGCCTTGCAGAAACAACTATTTAACACCTGCATCTATGTAATTTTATTAGACAGTGGGCGAAAATCTCTGTGTGAGGAGAAAAAACTGCTGTGAACAAAGGAAAACTGAAATTCTTTCAGAATGAGTTCTTAATCAGAGAAAACAGAGTTATCACAGAGGCAGTTTACACAGTCCAGTAGTGCATGTTTAAAGTCTTCTCTGAACATCTTCAATGTATTAACTGTCTAAATGTTATTTATCTGCAATATTAATCTCCTGGACCTGGGGGAACTGTTTTAAAATGGCTAGAATGAGTTTTATGAAATGTAACTCAGAGTTTTTTTGTACCGAATGAAAAAAAAGTGCTATGAGTTGGTATTGAGTAAGTTTTAACGTAATTAGAAGAGCTGAACAGATATTTCCTTGATATCGTACTTCTTACTTGTATCACTATAGATAATTCCTCAGTGTCGGGTGAAAACCAGAAGTTGAAACCTCAGAATAAATTGTAGCCTAATTATACCCCTGTTTTTCCCTAAACAACAAAGATATTCATATCCTTCAGGAGAAATTTGTTGGTGCATCTTAATTAATATTACAATAAATGGTTTCTGTTGCAGTCATCCCTACAAGTGATACTCCTGTATTAACTATAAACAGTCCTAGTTATTAACTAAAAAATCCAAATCAGACGATATGGTCACTCCTTGTCCTGAGAGTTTATAATTCTGACTACACAGATTTGTGAGATGCTCTTACAAATAATTACAAATTTATCAGCATAGGCTGCTCTGAAGCACTCCCTAATCCTATGGATTGTAAATGTAGATTAATCCCCAGTGACTCCTAGGACTAGGTGACACAAAAGTGTTTACCTGTTACTGTTGGTTTTCTCAGTGGATTGTATGTGGCTCCTGGTCAGAGATCTGTAGAGCTGCTGTCAATATTTTTTAGTATTGTTCATCCGTTTTGCAACTGTCAATAAAGGAAAAAAAGCTTAGAAGGAAACAAAAAAAAGGCAGAAAAAAATGAACTATGGTAAAGAATGAGCTGCTTCAGTCCCAGCCAGGTCCTCTCCACCTCTGCAGCTGGAGAATTGGAGTTGTTTAAGCCGCCTATCTTGATGATTTAAACAGCCAAAATATTCTGCTTGGGTAGTAGAAATGGCTTAACATCTGCAACACATTGATGTTTTTTGTGTTAAAATTTGTCATGGTGACTTTTTAAATTTTCCAAACCTCAGCTTTCAGGCTCTTCATGTATCAAACAGGTAATACAAGTCAGCAGAGTATCAGAACAATGCTGAACGTAACAGATTCCTTCAGCGGTGTTTTACTGTCCTTCACTTGGAGTTTACTTTCCAAAGCAATGACCCGTGTGTTTTTATTGTAGCTGGAGCAAAAGCTAGAGAGGCTACTTTTTTTTTTCAGATCTTACTGCTGGTCTCCAATATGGTTTGAGTAAAATGTTTCCCAGTAAATGGAGTGGCAAAGAAAACTCACAGTCTTGTCGCTGTGTGACTGAAAACTGGAGTTGCTAAACTGCAGCAAAACTTTTTAGTACTGGCAGTGACCTGCTGTGTACAGCGCTAGAAGCAAACCTGTGAAGGAATTTAAACTGCAAATTACTAATTTGCACAATATGTCAAATACCACATTGATGGGACATGAGATTTGTTTATCTATTACAAATACTCCAAAGCCATTTTTAAAGTACACTTAATAAAATCATGATGGAATTGAATTCTTTAGAAATAATTAGTTCTGGAACAGTTCTTTACATGCCTTTTTACTCAGAGCATGTATATTTTAGGCATATAACTAAGCAAATCATACTGTTTTAGAATTCCAATAAATTACCAAATTATCAAATAAATTACACCAATAAATATATCCTGTCTTATTACCCTCAAAGAACAGGGAGCAGCATGAACCTTTCCATTTCAGGAACATGAAAATACATTTTTTATTTCTTTTAGTGTCTTCATCACATCTCTTAGTGAGATTGTACCAAAAATTAATATTTTAGAGACTCCTGTTCAATTCTCTCAGAATTTTAATTTTATGCAAAGTTTCCAAAATGAGTTGACTTGAAGTTTTCTGTATGTTATTTATTAGTCTCCCTGGAGCTTGAAAGTTTTGATTTTAGAATTAGCTAATCTTTTTCTGAATCTTAGCTTCAGGAAACATCCCAGGGAATCCTCTGCATGCTTTCTGGTATGTAAGTGAAATAGGTGTTAATATCCAGTATTAAGATTTGTTAAGGAACCAGCAGAAGGAATATTTCTCAATAAAATGGCTAAAGGAAGAATGGAAATGTTGGCTTTATTGCACGGGGAAATTATCTCATGGTGTTCAGTTAGTGATTTCAAATGCTCCTTTATGAATAGATGACATGAGAAAATTTAAAGCCCAAGCCTCATCAGTAGATTTTTCATCCCTAGAGATATTATTCATGAAAATTCGTTCACTTGTCTTTTTGGGCTTGAGAGAAAAACAAAACAAAAAGCACCTTAAAATAAGCCAAATGTCAAACCTGTGGAGATGTTGGTAACCTTGACCACTCTCATCGAGAAGTGTCCCCTAAACAGCCAATGGAATTAGCAATTTCCTTTCCTTCGTAACACAACTGGGACAGAGAAACCCCGTTTTCTTTCGCGGGAATGCTTGGACGCCCTCCAGTCAACTGGGAACAAAGAGTGGTCTGTCAGGGTCCAGGGAGCCCCCACATCTGCTTTTGAAACAGGATGTGGGGAAGGGTAAAATCCTCTCCATTTGTGACGCTAACACAGCTTTGAGAGCACCTGGAATTACTGGACCCAGCATTTGAATCTTATCTCTGGAGCTGATTTCTGATAGGCTAAATCCCTTTAGAGGCCAAGTTTCTGTGTTGTGTGGGAGATTGGAGTCCGGGCAGATTTTCCACTGAAGATCCTGAACCCTAAAATCTGAACCAAGACCTCCCTTGGAAAACAGTAAAATAATTTCAACAAATAACTTCTGGAAGACTGTTTATCCTGATTCTAGCTTTTATTAAAAAAAAAACCCAAACCCCAAAACAAACGACAAAATAATAAACAAAAAAGCAAAATTTTTGAGTAGTTTTTACTTCATTTCATTGTCCACTCAGAATTTTGTAAGCAAACACATCAAATTTACGTCTTTATTTTTGTTGATTTCTTTGTTTTAGCTGATTTAATTTATGTGAATGTTTGATGAAGCAGAGAACATTAAGCACAAAATCAAGTTGTTGAAGGAAGTTCTTTCTGTGCTTGACAGAGTGCTAAAAAATACCTGTGAATTTTCAGTGGAGCATGAAAGTGTTTCCTCTGAACAATGTGCAATGAAAATGGCCCAAGTACATCATATTAGCACTCAGCTCTTAGCAGAATGTATTTCAACGGTTTCCAAGATAAACAGCTAGTTAATAAATGGAAGAAATATTTTGGTAGACAATTGTGTTTCTGTACTTCATATTAATTCATCTGTCTCTGTTTCCAACTAAATCCGCCATCAGAGAATTCTGTCAAAATTTTACATAAGTAATGCTGCTTACTTTTATTAAATTTGCATTTGGTTTTTGTGTATCACGTCAAAAATATTTGTTGGGTATGTATTATTTTGTTTGTTTCATTTGCAATGGGGAAACCATAAGTGGGCTACCATGACCTGACTCCTAACACGGCTAGATTTAAGGAGTAGTATTTACAAAACCTGTCTGGAAACTTATAGAAGCTCTACTTTCTATTTCAAAGACTTTTTTTTTTTAATCAGTGGCCTAGTTGCCTGTGTATCAAGTAGTGAAGAATTACTTAATATAAAAATAAAGAATCTGTTTCAGAATACACGTTGCAGTACATTTTACAAAACAGTTGTAATAAACAAATGTGGTTACAGTCATCTTTATTTCTGGAGTTTTAAAGTTTGTAGGAAAGCTCTGAAAGTAAATGATTGACAATCATAATTGAAATTATGTGTTATTGAAACTAGTAGATAAGTATGTTAATGACTGCTTTTTGTATTCATTCCTCATCATTTATGATAGCACATGGTCTTAAAAGTATATCAGCTTGTTTTTTATGTTTTTAATGTTGGAAAAACCCTGCAGTTAAGGGGGTGATGCAGTACTTGTCGAAGGGCAATTGAGTGTGTTTATTCTTGATGTTTCATTTTTATGGTAAATCCCAAAAGTTAAGAATGCTCATGGGTGTTTCAGTCGTCTGACTTTCTGCTGGTTTTCTTGAGTACAAGTCTCAGTAATGTGCTCAGAGTATTAAAATTTGTTTGTATTCAACTTTGGTTACTATGAGTGAATGTTCGGTTTCATCTGTTGTATAATTGTCATCTTAGAAAAAAATCTTTAAGAAGCCATAAATTCCAAAAGAGTTAACTTCTCAGATGGATTTCTTACATTCTTCATAGCAGAGAAGTCTGCAAATTACTGAAACTATAGCACTGGAGATATCATAAGCTCAAATAAAGATAATGATGAGATTGTTTGAATGGTTAGTTTTAAATCTAAAAAGATAGAGGCTATTTTAAATGTAAAAAGTTGGGTACTGGAAGGAAAATCCTGGTGACAGCATTGGTGTTAATCTGGCTGGTTCACAGTTTGCCTTCACTCTTTCTTCTGACAGTCTTAATACCGTGTAATCCTTCATAATCTAAAACTGGCTATGCACTTCCTTTTACTGTGAAATAAAATATCACCTAGAGGTAAAAAGAAAAGAAAGAGTAACAGTTATAAACAAAAAAACCCAATGTAAATACCAGATGTTTTTCTAATTACTTGGGAGAAAGCATCATAGTTGCTATAACTTTTAGAATAATTTTCCATTACTATGCTGCTGGCAATCTATTCAGCATTTAAGAAATTTTTCTGTATTGCTGTTCTGAGAGGATTGAATTGCACATACAGATAGAAGCTGCTATGCTGTTGGCTTCTTGGAATAAAGCACAGTGAAAATAATCCTAGGTATTGGCTGTCATAGTAGGAAAATCTTACTTAAAACATCTCATTCTTTGGGAATGCTCTAAAAATAATTTTTCTTATGTTAGAAAATTGTTTTAAAAAATAGTAATACCGGACTTGAATTGATGTTTTGTTGTCTTTTTCAGCCAAGTATTTTCAAACCTTTTTTAAAATTTAATTTTAAGTGTATTTCTGCATATGTATAGGAGAGACAGTGTAAGTAAAGTATAGCAAATATGAAGGATCGTTGATTAGTAGTAAGGGAAAAAATAATCTCTTGAACGAGGCATTTCATCAATATGTGAGAGTAGCTAAAATGTTACATAATTTCTGTTTCTGGGAAGTTAATATATGCATGTTAATATGGGCATTGAAGAAATTTTCTTGAAATCCTCATGGAGCTCAGAAAGTTCTGTGCTGTCCAGAGTGTACAGGGAACAAATGCAAAAACATTTTGATGTTACGGCTAAATGTCAGTGTACTACAAAGATTGAATAATATAAGTTTTTTTGTGTCAGAAAATTCTTTGATCTGTTTGGCGTTAGATTTTTGTAGGGGATATATAAAATAGATCTTTACATAAATATTTTTAATTGCCAGTAGTCCATGTTATAATACAGGATTCAACTAATGGTTATGCTTAACTATTACAGTGGATTGAAATTTGCATTTTGAAACGGTTTGGGATATAAATTTGTTTTCCTTTGCATATGTTTAAATATCTTGAAAGTTGTTTAGTTTTCTTTCAGTTGTATAACTGTACTTTTCCTTTATTGAGCCATTTTTATTTTTCTACCTTAGGGGAAAGTGTTCACCAGGAAAAAATATCGTAGTGTGTTACCCGCACACTTGAAAACGAACTGGAAATAAAGAGCTGTCGTGTATATTGTGAATTCCCTATCTAGAAACACACTTATTGTGCAGTCTTTTCTTTCTTTTTTCTTTGCGATTAGGAGGCTTGAAACTAGCTGGCTTTTTAAAAAATATAGTTCGTATTAGTTTTCTTTCAGTTTTTATATCCAAACCAATTATTAGTGCTTTCTTTTCAAGTATTTTTAAGGAATATGCAAAATAAAAATACCTGGGAATTATTTTGTAACTCATGTAAGATCTGTAAAAAATAATTACTGGAATATAGGGCGGATGAAATTACAGACAATGCAGTAATCTACCATGATACTGCAAAAATTAATTAAAAATGTAATAACTAAGTAAAAGCACGAGGATGTTATGTTTCTCACGACAAGCAGGGCAGGAGCAGTCTGTGGGCGCTAGGACAAGAGCGGGCAGTTGCAGTGAGCCCTCTGAATGACCCACCTGCCGTCGGCCTGGGGCCTGCTCACGCCTCGCTCCGCGGTGGCACTGCTCACGCGGCCGCCGGCGCGACAGCGGGCGTCCCACGGCCACCTCGCAGCCAGAGCTGCCACCCTTGGTACCACCACGGCACCGAGGGCTCCCTGGGCCATCCCTGAGCACATCAGCCAGCAGCGGGTGCCTCCGCCTCAAAGACTTTGTTAAGGATTAGAGGGCTTTAGCAAGGGTTCTGTGGTTTCATTGCTCCGAGCGCTGGGAAATGCAGTTGCAGCTTACACGGGTAGAGGTTACAATCCCTTTTGAAAAATGAGCTACAAGAGGTCCCCATTATGCTGTGATTAAATAATATGAGTTGAAGCACCAAAAAGAACAAAATAAAGGTGGAGAGAACAAAGGAGAGGAATAACACTGACAAGTAACCTGTGCACACAGACTGCTTCTGGAAGTGCTGGGTTGCCTTGACACAAGAGTAAATATCTTGATAGTTATTTGCCAGTGTATCTTTGGCTAGTGGTAAGGCTCTGCAATATCTTGCATCCTTTTGAATTTACATATTAATTAAAAATAGAACATATCATTCCCATGTGAATGAACTGGGACACTCTGAGTGCAGTTTAAAAGATCAGTCTTATAATTTAAGCCATAGAAAACACAGGTGCAGAGAACATAAATAAGATTGCACATGTTTTAGCCATTCCATAGCATGAACTGTTTAATTATCCTTCTTTGCTTGTAATTGAATATAGCCAAACCAGGCTTGTGTTTATGAACAGCAATGGGTGATATTCCTTGCAAGGTTCCTTTATGAGATTGCAGTCTTAACTGACACTCTTGACCAAAAGTCATTTTATTACCTTTAAGCCTGTCAAGATCAGTAGGTGATCCTTTTTTCACAGCTTGATATCAGATGAGCTAGTGTGGCACATGGAAATATGATTTGTGTTAAGATGTAAATGATTAAGTTTTATAGCAGAGAGTTAAGAAAACTTGCAGCTTTTTCTTTTTAAATAGGCATGAAAAGCATTGATGTGCGTCATCAGTGGTAATAGTCATCTCTAAGGAAAAAGCACCTGCCAGGAAACTTCATGGGGCAGGAAAAGACTGTCTCTGTTCACTAAACACCATGGTTTACTGGTTTTTCCCACTAAAACCCAGTGGGAAGTATCTGAGGTGGGATGGTTTTGTTGACTTCTGCACAGAAAACTAAAATGTCCGATTTGTATTCCTAGTGAATAAACATCTGTATCACCAAGCCTACCTATTGTTCTCATCAAAGAGAGACTGCATTACTTTAAACTCTGGAAAAGTCAACATTACCATGGTATGGGAGCTACATGGGTTTACTTTACCTGGTTCTAGCTGTTTTGCTGTTGCTTGGTGCATCAATAGGATGCTGGTGGTTGGGATGGCTGTATTTTCCAGTGGCCTGAAGACCTCTGGATTTCAGCTTACTTGACAACTGGGATTATATGTGGATTTTGGTGGCCTTCTCAAGCTGCTAAAATGGCCACATTTTGCTGTGAGTTTGCCCATCTTGGTCATGTAGAAAGTGTTGGATGGAAAGAAAATATGAAAGAGGGGTGAAACCTCACTGAACTCTGAAATCAGTGTCAGAATTGCAGCCAACGTGTTTATTAGTAATTAAGAACGACACTTCAGAAATAATCATCCCCCAAAACAGACTTTCCATCACAAAAAAGAAAAGAAAATATCACTTTTCTTGAAGTTCACTACAAGGAAGCAACACGTAGGCTTTTATACGCGTTTTTCGGTTTGGGAAGGAGCTAGGTTTTTTCAGCCCAGTGTTAGGCTGGAGAGAGGTTTGCAAAGAGGTCACCAAGCTGTTGCAAGAATTACTGTGACATTGTTGCAGTTAGTGGGTTTGTCATGTTGGGGCACTGGAGTGACATTGAGGCTGGTTGATCTCTTCCAGAAACCTCTGAACTCTGAGAATAAGTTTAGAGGTGATTATAGTACGCTGTATCATTTACATAACTTATCTATCAGTAACACTTCCCCTATTGTCAAGTGTGTGTGTTTATATATATGCCTGCTGAAAGGATTGTGTTCAAAGGATGAACTCTGACGGTGATGTGGACTCTATTTGACCTTGTCAAAAGGTAAGTACCTCCTCTTTGGTTGTACTGCTTTTCATAAAAGAAAAACAAAATCCCTGCATGAGCCAATTCTTCTTCCCCTCCATGGGCTATGCAGGGCTTGTAAAAAAAGGAGCAAGTCTGATTATAACCAGTAAGCTTTTGATGACAATCTATTTTAGTTTTTGTTTATAAGCATTTTATGTTGTTAAAGACTTGACTCACATTTAGGGTAAAGGGCTGAAATAACAAGGATTTGGGTCACTGTTGATAGTCAGCAATGTCTCTAAGTGTGGCTTTCCACCAGTTTTCATGCTATATTAATCACAAAGTTTGAGAGCAGTGGTGGAGCCTGTCTCCCTGCCATCAGTCCTCAGCCTGTGTGCCGGATGTGTCAGCACAATGCCGCTGGCAGATGGAAGAGTTGCAGTAAATACGCACAGTTATGGTTTAAGTGAAAAAGCTGTGGGAAAGGAAATACATTAATCCACTGCGGCTGTTTTTGCTTTTATGTAAGCCTCTGTAATAAATTGTGAGTTTTTCCTGGACTTACCCTTTAAATGTCTAGATTCCTTTCTTGATTGGAGGAGGGAGTAGAATAAAAATTGAACTGAAGCATTAAAAACCTCCCAAAAACCAAAAGCAACTGAAAATTAACTAGGTTGTGCAGGTGGAAAGAAGTCCTTTTCCATGTGGCCTTTTTCTAGAACACACTTCAGGAAATCTTGGCGTAGCAGATCATAAAACATGCGCTCTGCATACAAGTGCATTGTTTGTTTAGGTGGTGTTGTGGAAGTGATGTTTAGGAAATGCTTTAAAGCCAGAAAAGATTTGATCCCTGAATCTGGGAAGAGATAAACTTGATGAACGATTGAGTACAAACTGGATATTTGAAAGTATACTAAATGTTTGGTCTTTTAACTCTTTGGGGTTTTGATCCTTTCTTCCTACATAATCAGGAATATCACTGTAAGAGTGAATCTGATAATTTTTCTTTGATATTTGCAATTTTAAGAACATCTAGCATATAATTGCTCAGGCCAAAAAGGAGAGGACATTGAAAATTTTACAAAACTCTTTTTTTTCTAAATTCAGAAGTATTAATATAGTTTTATGTCTCAGACACCTAATTTTTGTTTTGATTCTTATGTCACCATCTTGTTCGTTTTTAAGTCACTACAATTTTTATATCCTGAAAGGACCTGGTATGCTAAGAAGGAAATTTCACTTGCCATACAAATTTGGAAGAAAATATCTTTTCCTGTCCCATTTCCCCTTCTCCAGTCATTGTAAATCACATTTGAGGTACATAAAATCTTTATTCCTTACTTTTACATTGCCCCCTGCCCAGTGTGGCAGCAGTGCAGGGTCTCCAGTGTCTCCATAAGGTTCTGAGGGAGAGGTTTAGGCTCCTGCTCTCTGCAGATGCCACAGTTGCTGTTGTGGCATGTGGCATGGCTACTTTGCTTGTTTGATGTTGACGTGGGTGTTGCTGCAAGGGCTGGTGACAAGTGGCTGTGCACTGAGGACATGGGTAGCAGAAGCCTAAGCTTTCTCTGCAGAAGTGCTGTTAAAATGGAATAAAATGCCTGCTCCAAGTGGGGCAGCAGTGGCAGAGGTGGGCACTGATCCAAGCCTAATGTATCTGCAAGCCGTGCCAGTTGCTTTTGGTCTTTGTTGGGATGGATGAAGCTGTGGGCAGAGCTGTGTTGTTACATCTCAACCCATTTCTTGTGCTCAAGCCAGTTTATTTTAAGCTATCTTGAAATATCTCTATGCTGCACCATAGTGGGTAATGTATGCAAAGTCATGCATCTCAGTGCTATCAGTTGCAAATTACTCTCCTGTCACATGGAAACCTTACAACGAAAAAAGATAGATGTAAATAGTGTAAGACTCAAGTTAAACTGTTGCTGACTTTTAAATATTGCTCTATTGCTTTCCAGAAACTTTTGTGGAAGCTGGAAATACTCTAGGAAAAGGTGGCCACCTAAGGACACTGCTGCATTAAGCCATGGTCTATGTGTGTTCTGTTGTGTCAGTAATTTCATATCCTCCTAAGAGCTTGTCAATCTTCTTACAAGGGTTTGATGTGAACGTCAGGGCAGAAGCTGATGTAAAATATGTGTTACACAGCCAAGTCATGCACAGTGAAATGGGTAAACCCACATGCATATGGCCTGTGGGCGCCTCCTCACTTGTTAAATGTTATTTTTGTCAGGTCTTTCATGGTACTTATATAGATGATCAGTTTTGTTCACCTACCTGTGGCTTTTCAACACTGAAAGCACATTGAAAAAAATGAAAATATTACCATAATAAGCTAAAAATCAGGAAAAGTTAATCAGAGATTATTTTAAAAAAATGTTATTGAAGTACATTGTGAGCAGAATAGCTTCAAGTTCAGCTCTCAAAACAGCTTTTGTCCTTAAAAAAAAAAATCCTTTCCAGAGGAAAATTTTGTGTTGGCCAGCACCAGCTCTGATGCAGATGGGGCACCTAATTCCCTTCTGAAGGAGACATTGTAGCCATGTAAAAAGGAGAAGATGCAGATGTTTTCCTTGTTCAGATCCTCTCCTCAGTTAATGCCATACTATGCACCATGTCTGCACCATACCATGTGGATCCTGCAATTCTCAGAAAGACTTTCTTTAAACATACACTGCAGCATTCCAGAGCTCTGGCAACACGGATCCCCATCACAACCTTCCTCCTTCATGCGTCTTTTCTAGTGCTTGACCCGTGCCAGATACATAAGTATCTTAGGAATTAAGTTTTACAGACTAATTTCCCTTGCTGCTTGTTTTCTCATGTAAGACGTCTTTCCTTTCCTGCATGAGTTGCATTTATTTGTTGCTAGATAAAAGGTAAAATTTCTTGTTCACAACCACAGGATTGCAATCTGAAATTTCATTAATATTTGCACAACTTTCTGCCACCATTACATTTTGAGGTACAAAATGTGAATCTCTTTTACCCCACAAGATGGCAGATTGATTTTCTTCTGAAGTGTTTCATTGTTCTGTGACTTGTCAAAGTGAGATATCCCAGGTGTTTCCTTCCTACCAGAGCAGGGGAGAAAGTTTTCTTGACCTCAAGAAAACAGACTGAAGAACAGCCTAATGTTTTGTTCAGGCAGTAAACCATGGTTCCAGCCCCTTGTCTGAGTGCCTTTTTATCTGTTTCCTAATGGAAACATCCACTGGCATATGTGGAGACTGAGAGGAAGGATTATACCCTGTTACTGAGTCTATTTCAGCATCAAGGAAACAAACTCATCAGCTGGGAGAACAAATTCCTTAGTCTGTTGTATTTTAGAAATAATCACCTATTTAATTACTTAAAAGCATTTTTAAAGTACCTTTTGTTGCATCAGAGGACGATGCTGTCTTTCTGATAAATGTCCCTACACAGATTACCAGAGGCCATGACATTCCTCTTACCCCATCTTGATAATCCGAAAATCTGTGTTGGAGCATCTGCTCCAGGGCAGTAACATAGGAACATCTGTGTTTCATTCCCTGGTGGTTACATTTGCCAGAAAGTTACACAATAAGATTGTGTGAGAAAAAGGCATTACACCAAATCCTAATGGGATCTCTTCCCTAGGAATAAGAAAATTAGAAATATATTAATGACAGTGCATAAAGGTATTGATGACTAGAAGAAATGGGACTAACTCTTGACATATAATTATATTACTTAAGAAAGAAATCTTACACTTATCTTGAGAAAGAGTATTGTAAGGCCACTGCTGAATCCCTGTACATTATATCAGAGCCCTAGGTCTGCTGCACTTGAGCTGGAGAGCTCCATTCTCCTGAGTTTGTAGCAGCTTTTCTTGGGCTGTCCTGAAATTTGGGGCCTCATTGCATGATGGGATAAACCTTCTAAATGTGGGATCATCTGCTGTTTTGTTTCCCAAAATATGTCATTCCTCTACCATAGTTTTAATTCAAGTTTTACTGTTTTTTTTTTTTTTTAACATGAACATGTGGGAGTAGCACTATTTTTCTGATCCTACCCCAAAAGCAGCAGGAGCTGTGCATGTTCACTTGCATAGCATTGAACCCCCTTTATCTTTAGCTGAGCAAAAGCTTGAAAATGCGTTTGGGGGGACAAAAGAGGCAGGGATCTGATGGGCAGGAGATACAGATTACCCAGATTACCCTACACATGCAAAGGTCACACTGCCAAAAGGGCTTCTTATCTCTCAGATGTCATGAGAGTCTGAGGAGGTGTACATTGGCCAGTTGAACATAATTTTAAACAGCCAATTTCAGTTTCTTACTGTTGGTTATCTTGGTATATTTTAGCATGTTCATCAGAGGGCTGTGAGGCTTTCAGCCTTCCTCTCAAGAGCTGATTATTGCTGACGAATGCGACAGAAGGTTTGTTCATCAGTAAGTGAATATTCATTGTAATGAATGACATTAAGTATGCTGATTAAATAGTAGTGGCAATCAGTAAGTTCTAACAAAATTAGCACAAAGTGCCCTGTTTTTTCTTTTGATGAATCAGATCTCTGAAAACCTGTAAGAACTCAATCTCTTTCTAAAGAGTTTCTCAGACTGTTTATGAAGGCATACCTCAAGGCATCAGTGACATCTTGTCCTTGTTCACCTCCCCTCTGCTCTGTTAGTCTTCAGAAGCTCTCCAGAGCCCCAGGCATTGCTCTTCAGGGGGTTGTTCAAGCGTGCTGGAATGCAAAGCGACCTTCACTATTAACCAATGCTATGGAGATCAGTGGAAATACAGCAGAATATCCCAGTGGTTAATCTGGCATCCTTACTTGCAGTTGCGTGTATTTTTCTAAATCACTTGTGCAACCAGGCTGAAGTTTGGGCTCTGTGTGGCTCAGCAGTGTAAACTAATTCAAGAATTATGAGCAAGTGTTGCTTTTCAAAGTCATCTGCAGTTCAAGCTGCATTGTCAGGAATATGGATTTTGAAGGTATTTAATGGCATCGATAAGCAATTGAATGAAATAGCCTAGAATTTAATTCACTTTGAAGATTTTTGTAACGAATTTGACATCTCACATTAAGGCGTCATAGCAGGAAAGTATGTGACAGTGATGCATAGTGAAATGTAATGTTGTTGCACAACCCAAAGGGTTTGCCAAGGAGCGGAGAACTACAGTCTTCACGGAAGAGAGAGATAATAAGTTGTTAATCTATTTATTGTTCCAGCTACTACTGTGAGCAAACATCAGATTATTTTGAGAAGTACATATATATGTGAATATTTGTAATAAATAATTTCTCCCACATTCCATTCCAGAGCAAGATTATTATAATGTGCTGACTTTGGCACAGAATGTGAAATCATTTAGAAGATAAAGCCAGTGCAGAATGTGTCAGCTTGCTTGTTAAAGCAGTGTCCCTCTATGAAAAAACACAGCAAGTATTGTGTGATCTTAACTAATGGGCTGCTTCTTGCAAGCATTTAAGATATAAAATTTCTGACTGGTTATTTTTATAATTCCCAAATTAACCAAGTAGGAGCTTCCTGTTTGAGAGAGGCACTGGCTCTCTGAGTCATTTTGGCCCTTTACTCAGGAGGCTGAGCTGGAGGAGCTCTTTACAGAGAAGCAGGAGCTCCTGGCAGTTTCAGCAGCATGTGCCTGAGTTCCCAGGGCATCCAGCCTGGGATAGAGCCAGGAGCTTTAAGTTCCTGCCCCTAAAAATTCAAAATGCAGTCATGCACTGCCCAGCACCTTACTAAGATCCAGCAGACCAGCCCCAAAAGCCCTGTCTACAGCCAGCTCTCCCAGGGCTTGCCAGGTTGGTGGTTGATGGTGGAGAAGCAGAAGCCCAACCTTGCAGACTGTAGTGGTCTGGCAGGAAACCCCAGGAGACCTGCTGGGGTTGTCTTGCCCAGTACTTCTGCAAAGAATATTTTGGTTGCAAATGAATTAAGGACTCTGAGTCAAAGGCAACATTTTAAAAGCCGTGAGAATATAGTTAAAAGTTTTCTGTTTTTTTTTTTTAATAAATAGAAATCTTTCTCTGGGCGTCATTGAAGTTTGGAATAGCACCAGGATAGTTGTTTTTAATTGCTTTGAGTATACTAAGGACTGACATTGAGGAGGTCATGGTAGTTATTTACATGGTAGATAATAATTCACTGTGTAAAATTATTAGTGTTAGTATTCATCTAGGCATGACAAGTGACACAGACTAACTTGGGTTCTCATGGACATTAATCGCAGGAAGACTTGAGTTCACCCTAATAACAAATGAGAATTCATCCAGAATAATTTGTATGGTGAACTGGCATTGGTGAGGAATGGAGTGATCATTCTGTTTTGAAAGTCAGATTTCAGATTTGTTTTCTGTGCTTAGAGAATGGATTCCAGGTGATTCTGTGCACCTGGTTTAGATGCAAGATGATCTATGCATTATTTTTCATTAATTGATTATAAGGAGGAGAAAAATGGGAATCTGTTTTGACTTCAAAAGCTCTATTCTATTCATTAGGTTTATAAAAAAAGTACTAAACTTGTTTTTGTTTCTTGTGGTAAGAAGTCATAGAGAAGTGTTACATTGTTCCCTATCTAGGCAATCCAAAATCCAAATTATAAACATCATGTGACTTTATTTGTTGACCAACATTTTTATCTGTTGACTGTAGAAGAAACCAGGGGTGATTACAAATCTGAGCTTATCATGTCTGTACTGCAGTAGGCAGATAAAATTATGCAGTATTCCCAGGGAGAACTCCCCTTGTTTTGAAAAACCAACTTCCTTCAGCCTCCTACCCTGAGCAGTCAGCAAGGGAGATGTGGGCCCCTTTTAGGAACATCTTCATGAATTTGCCACAGGGACAAGGAGTGACAATGGCAGGCAACAGGAAACTAATACAAACATAATAGGTAATAAAGGCAGTAGAGGAGATAATTGACAATACTCTGCAAAGTAAGGGGCTTTGCATTTCATATCTGAATATTTCACAGGGACTTATAATTACCTGCAAGGTTAATTTGAGATGAAATAATACAGAAATTGATAAAATATGAAGTGGGGAGTGTACAGTAACATATGCAGTTCTCAGGTCCGAGTTCTCAAGTTCTTCCCACTATCTTCTGCAGATGGGCTTGCTTTGCTTTCCAGATAATCTGCCTGATGTTTCTGGGAGATTTCCTGAGGGATTTTGACCCTGCATGTCCAGCTGGGGCTTCCCTTTTGATGACCTGAGCAGCATGAAAAGCCTGTAAGTGTGAGGGCAGCAAGTCTCCTGTATGTTTCCAGAGGCTCAAGGATGGAAAACCACACTTGAGAGACACCCCAAAGGTCACTGCTGCAGCGTCCATTCAAGAGCTTTATGGCTGATAGAGAAGGGTTAAATGTTGGGGAGTAATACACAGTTGTCACTGATCATAAATAATCTAAACTGCAGATGGTCTTTGGTAAGGACAAATGCAGACTTTATGACCTATGTTCAAGCTAGTAAACACTTGGGTGCATCTCTGTGCTAGTTGGGCTAAAAATAGCCCCTAACCCCAGTGCAATCTACTTTAAGGATTTCTGTGTTTAAATAACATTTGTGTTTTACTATCTGCACTGCAAAAGAGAATGAGTAAGAGGCCGTGATCAAAATAAGTAAAATCCTTGTGGAAAATAAGAAAAATTTAGGAGAGGAGTGATTACAGCAGCCATGCGTGAAGGCTGAAGGCCAACACTATAAAGCTGGGCTTAGATCTGTGTCTTAAAATTATGGCAGTGCTAGAAACAAGGAAGCAATATCCTTGCAACATCTGTAAAATCTCAACCAGCTAGATTGCCATTTGCTTGAAATTGTTTCTCTGTGTTTAGATTAATCTTATGCTGCAGGATAGTTATTTTTTTATGATCGTGATTCCAGTTAATGATTAGAAATAAAGAATTCTGCATATAGTTATGAACTGTAGCTGCAAGACAAATCTTAGACAAGCAGTGCACCTTTCCTGGCACACTTCTAGAATTTGCAGTAATTTAACCTGTGCATTGTTTCAAACAGTAGCTACCTAAGCTTCAGTGAGCGAGGAATCTCTCTGCTGTAGATCACTATTGATTTAACTTATGGAAGGCTTACTGAAGTCAGGTCTCCTGCTAGTTAAGCATGTGTGCTAATCTGATTTATTGAAGTAAATGACGCTGTCATTGTCCTGCTTTGGGTGGGTTTGCTTGATTTCTGTCTTCCTTTTCCTTGCTCACCTGTAAAAAGTACGTTACACTCAACAACTGACAATCCAAAACAGCAAAACATAATTAAGCAATAGTACTAAAGCACATCTGAGTTCTTGAAGAAAGAAAAGACTTTGCAGATTCAAGTACCAAAAGCTAATTAGGGGGTGGCAAGACCAGCAATAGGAATCTTTAATGTGGTAAATCCAGACTGAGGTGATTTCTCAAGCTCTCATAGTGTTGCAAGATGGGGGGAGATGAACAGCAAGAATTGATTCTGTATACTTTTGCACAGTGCATTCCAAAACCTCTTCATTTGCTGTGGTTGCCAGGCAGTAAGATATGATGAAATATTTTTCCTGGAATCTGTTTTATAATGTCACTGGAAAGTGCTATCCCTATGCAAGCAGAGATGTTAGTGGAAGGGATGGGATTGACTTGCATCATTCTTCAGCAACATCTCCAGGCTGTTGCTTATTCCCTGGTGGGAGTGTGAAGGAAGAAGGAAAGTCACTAAAGATCAGCACTGAGAAGTGCTAAGAGTATTTCCAAAGAGGTTTCGTGGATTTGATTTGTTGTTGTTTTGGTTTGGGGGAATTTTTCTGCATGATTATGTGTTAAGGTTTATCCAATTGTTTGGCCTGATGTGTGGGTTTATCTACTCACAATACCTTATTCTGAAAACTGTGTAGCTGCTAAATTGGCATTTTATTCATTCCAGTGCCCAGCAGAAGTGAACCCATGCTGTCCCTTTTAATTAATGGCGTAGGATGCCAGTAGTTTTGGACAAGTGTGGTCCAGTGTCCTGTGGATCTCAGTAATCTATGCTTATTTTTTTTTTTCCCTAGGGAGTTAAGTCATTATTTTATAAAAGCAGAAGAAGCAATAAAAATTTGTATAGAGTTAATTTAAGTCAGATATGATTCACAATGTCTTTTTCTGGAAGCACGTGTGCACTTCTGCTCCAAGAAGGACCTGTAAGACAGGTTGTGGTAATAAAATTATTCCTGATTTTATCTTTGCAGGGTCTGGCTCTAGGTATTGAACTACTTGCAAATGTGTTTAAAATAACCCAAAGGGAAGAACAGAGGTAGAGTGTTTCTATTGTAAGGTTGACTACAGAGAACTTTTTATAAGGATTACTCATACTAAATTGTAGCACACAGAGTATTTTCTCTTTCTATAACTACTCTGAATGGGGAAATGGAGGGAGAGAAAAAGGTTCCTTACATACATTCTTGGATTTATGCTTTTTTGGTGTACTGAGTTAGGTTCTGTGTTAGGCTCTGCATCTTTTAACAATCACCCACTGCCCTTCATGTAGGAACGTGCAGCCCAGTTCTGCCGGATCTCTGTTGACTCCTGGGAAGCAAGAAACAATTTGCACATCCACTTGTGAATGTTGCAAACTGCAAATTGCACAGGGCAAATGAATCCCTTTTTGCATCTGTTTCTGTGAAAGGTTTGATGTTCGCGTTTATTTATGTCCCACAGTCCTTGCCAAATATGATGTAATTTCCTAACTTGTGGCCTCATGACTACTTGCTGATGTTATTCCATTTCAGAAATAGCATGAATGAAATACAAACTTTGTACACCTAAAAGAAATCTTGTCTCATTTGCTTCTCCCACCTGTCGTGTCTCTGTATCTATGGGAGATGCTGCTGCCGTTGCTGGCTTCAGAGATCCTGTGGTGAGCTGCTGCTCCAAGGATAGTTTCTGTATAAATCATTCAGTGGGAAACACAGAATACCTCTTCTCTTTTGTGCATAGATATATATATATATTGTAGCTTGGAGGTTTAAATACATCCCAAGACACTGGTGCATATGGTTTCCTCCATTTAAGTTCGAGCAAGAGCCTCCCATTTTTTCAGTTGAAGGGCTTACGCAATTTTAAATCCGTTGCCCTTGTAAAAACAATAATTTTATGGTTTGTAGCTGTGTGGCGTGTGCACAGTAGGCTAAGCTGATTGGTAACACCAAGGTTTCCCGTGAAGCTGGTGGGATTGACAGCCACAGCTTGATGATGAAGACAGATGGAAATCTGCTGTGTCTGCAGGCCGTCATGCCCAGCAGGTCTTAAGGCTGCAGCTCTGTGAACACCAGTCACACAGCAAAGCCAAGGCCCCAAACCCCTGGTCCCCGAGTCTGGTGGGATATGGAGGAATGAAAGCAGCTTTCCCTAAATGCCTTTTGTTGTCAAGCTTCTTGGCTTGCTGCTTTGGAGAGCTAATGCTGATATTAAGACAAGCCATGATTAGTGCAGCAATCCCTTGGAGGTGAGGAGTTAATCTAGGTATATTTCTCATGCTTTCCCCAGTGGAGATCCAAGCATCTACTTCACTTGTGTTGTTGATGCATTTGCTGAGTATGTGTCAGGTTAAACTGCTGTCACTGACATTGCTTGTGGAATGAATTTCCCTCCCTCCATGAGCTGGGCCGGGGCAGGTGATGGCCAGGGTTAGTCAGTGGTTGGATTTGTCTTGTATCGTGGTTGTCTCTTCTGAGGTGCTGGGATCTAAATGCCAGTTTTAATCACTATGAAGATATTGTCCCGTACTTCTCTGTATCTTTTATGATAGATAACCAGAAGTGACACTATTTTTTTTTTTAACCAAATATATAAAAAATTTTGTTTCATGTCCATCACTCATCTGTAAGAACACTTAGAAAAAAAAGTCATTCTCATTTTCCTATACCTTTCACATATTTTTGTTTTTATTTTTTCCTTTTCACCAGTTTTAAATCCTAGTATGACCCATGTCAATAGGAGATTTGTGTGATACAATTATTACCTTTACACAATAATATCCATGATTTGGTAGCTGGATTTAGTCTCTTTATCATAATTTAATTTTAGGTTTGCAGTTTGGACTTTCTTAGCTTTTTACTCTTACCTGTACAAGATGTCTTTAGATGTAGTTAAGAAAAACAGTCCTGGTTTTTGTTTTTGTTCGGAGCTATAACCAGAAGTTAATTGTTACGAGAAAGGAAGAAAAGGATGCAGCACCTTATGAACTGTTTTCTTATAAACCAGTAAAACTTATCCTAATAGTAGAACCCAAGCACAGTCTGGGCTGTGTTCCAGGGGGCTGCAGAGCTCTCTGCATGCAGCATCCTGTACCTCACAAACTGGAAGGCAAAGCATGTCTGACATTACAAGAAACAGATATAAAGGCATTGAGTTAACATTTAATTTACTGCATTGGGTGTTATTGCTAAGTCAAATGTACAAATTGAGCTCAGCTTGCAGTGAACAGATTGATCCCCTAATACGAAATATGTGAGAGAGAAATTGCTCTCATAGCTCTGATAGGCTGTGGGAGACCAGCAGGAGGGAATGGATATTCTCAGTGATTTTAAGAAATGTGTATTGCTAAACCCTCAGGGAACTATTTGTGTGATCAGGGTCATAAAACTCATGGGATACTTCAGTGGCTGAGCCAGTGCCAGGTCAGGCTACTGTGACTGAACAGCAGCTTTGAGCACTCGTTGCAGCTCTTGCAAGAGATCTCCCCAGCCCCAGTGGAAGCAGGTTTACAGAGCTCTGTCATTGTGCTTTCTGGTCCCTGCCTTGCTATATGGTGCCTGTTCACTTCTCACACTTTCAAATGCCCTGGTAGTGCATGTGTGTAGTGCAATGGAGTTTGCTGGGGGTGTACTCTGTGACTTCTGTCTCAGCTCATGTGCTCATCCAGAATCTTAGAAAGGATGAGCACAAAAAAAAAAGGAAATTAAGCTGGGTGTTATAGTGTTATAGTATCAAAGAATTGATGACTAACTCATATCCACTGAATTTTGACTGCATAAGGATTAATTTGATAATCAAAGTCTGGAAAAGAATCCATTAAATAAAGCCAGAGACCAATGGAGCTAGTCTGTTGTATGGCAGTACGTGGGAGGAGAAGGAAGGCAGATATGAAATATTTAAAAATGGGCCATTCAATGTGCCAGAGATCTGATGCAGCCAATAATAACTCAGTTAGCATTGCTAAAAACAGATAATCATCTTTTAATGCAAAAACCACAGCACACAATACCAGCTGAACCCATTTCAGACGTCATGAACAGGGATGCAGATGAATTGATCAAGGGAGTGAGATTTGGTGGTTGCCTAGGGACCAGTGAGCCTGACCTACTTCCCAAAGAAGAGGCATATGCTGGTTTGGATAGCTAACGTGCTGATGTGGCATTTCAGAAAGGCTGAATTTCATCACTCTGGGGAAAAATCTTCTGAGCAAGCTTGATTGAGAAGAAAACATTAGAAGTGAATAAATTAAATTGGGATTTTGTAAAGAAGCTTTGCAGAATATTTACTGCACTCTTCCCACTCAATAACAGAAAAATTAACATGTTCTCTCTGGGAAGTTTAAAATAAAATCTATGGTTGATGGAAGAATTTGGATGTTTCAGGAGAATGACAGTAGAAAGGACTGAGACCCAGTATCAGATAAAGACCGTAAAGGAGCTAGAATTGATGCAAAAAAAGCAGAACTGTTCGAGAAATATCTTGTTTTCCAATAAATACTTCATTGCTCTTTGGAAAAGAGCAGGATAACCTTGTTGTATCGAATCAGAAGGATACAGTACACTGAAGTCAATATTTAGTGAGAATATGGTAATGTTTCTCCTAGTAGAACTGCATCAAAAATCAACCCATCTGGTCACCTGCACCAAAGAATCTGAAGTCTTGGATTCAGAAATTCACAGACATTTTTGCCCTGAGAATTTAATTTAAAAAATCATGGAATGTGGCAAGAACTTCAAACTGAGGGAGAAAGGATAAGCATTGGAAAATGATGGCTGGAATGGTTTGTGTAGCTTGTGTGGTTAGTCTGATGCAAGCAAGGAACAATATTACAGGAATTTTTAAGGTGAATACAATTGATAAAGACTGAAGAGGGTGGAAGTGTAGTTGTTTCAATTGGTGTAATATTCTGTTAAAAGGAGTTATCTGACTTTTTTCCCTCCAATATTTTTAGTTTTGTTTTGTAGAGGTTTGTATATAGACAATGAGATTTCATGTTTGCCATGTATTTTGCTTTATATCTCCTAGGCCTTTTATTTTAGGGAAGAACCACATTATCTGTACAGCAAGTTCTTACTGTATTAAAAGCCTCAAACTCTGAAATGCCTGAGAACCATCGGTAGTAGTGAACCTCCTTCAAATGGGGATGTTCTCGTAGAGACCTGGAAACAGTCTTGTTCAACAATTCCACCAACAGTTTGGAGTAAATCTAGATGCTGTTCACTAGAAGCATAAAAATTGCTGCGGTTTTGAATAACAATAAGATTTTAACCGCAGTTTGTGTGGCAAGATGGGCCTGGGCCCTTGTTAACACAGTATGTTCTAAAGCTGAATCAGTGAGTTCAGAAAAGGATATTTGAGATAAAATTCCATTGCATCAGTAGGGGACATTAGATCAAAACAGTGTGTTTTGCAGAAAGTCTTGCTTCCACAGATACACATCTTACTGGGTTAACAAGGTGAAGCCTCCCAGCCTGTGGCATGCAGGGTAATCTGGGGTGAGCCAGTGGCATGTCCAGACTTGAACTTTGTGAACCTGTGATTTTATGCAGCATAATAGCAGGAGGAATGGAAAAGACAGACAAGGCAGTGTCAGGATTGAACCAAAATTTGCAAAAGGAGAAGATTGAAGAAGCAGTTTTCAGGTAAAAACAGGAACTCAAGTTCCATTGATCTAGTAGAGAGGCAATGAAAGGATTAAAAAGGGAGAAGTGTTGAAAAGTAAAATCTCTCATCATTCCCAACTGTTTTGCTCTCTCCTCCGCTTTGATTTCTGACTCATGAGCAAATATTTTTGCTAAAATCTTTTTTCTGTTCCTATTTGTGTCATGGAAATAATCTGATCACCAGTAATCAGTTGTGAGTACTGGCTCCTCATAACTCAGCATCATTTCCTTTTGTGTTGCCCCTACCTCTGTCAGAACTAAAACCAAGGCAGGTTGAGGATAACCCCGATTTGTCTTTCTTGCTAGAGCAAACTGAGCACCATGTAAGGAATGCTGAGATATTTGATGGTTCAGGTATGCTGGTCTCCAAGCTCTCAGACAGGGATAACGTGCAGTGGTTTGATGATGCCATAAATAGGGTTGTCCACATGCTGGTGAGCAGCCTGTGATGGGCTGGGATAAAGGTCACAAGTCTGTGAGTGTCTGGATCTTGTGTGTTCACTGTGGCAGTATCAGAGAATTGTCTGTAGTTCTCTCTCAGGCTGAAGATATTTAGGCTCTGTAGGGGCATTGTCCACTGGACAAGTGGACATCCTGTAAATACTGCATATGACTCAGCTGTTGTGTGTTGTCTTTGATGTGGAGGAGGCTCATAACTTACTGGAGTGTGAAGAGATGTTTATCTAGCTCATTTTGTTCATACTGGAAGATTATCTTCTCCAAAGTGAGTGTGTACATGTCACCACAAGGATTTTTGCTTTCTTTTCCTGAACACTTGATCCTATGGTGAGGATGAAGCAAATACTTCTTTGCAGTAAATGTGTAAACATAATTCCATACTACAGAACTCCATTGATGTGTAGTGTCTGGGGCCTAAACTGAGCAAAGAATTCCAGTATTGCTTATACTGGAAGCAATAGAAATGGTTAATTGATTTATTCCACTGCCTTAAATCCATCAATAACCCACTGAAAGTTAGACATATGCTTCAGTGGCCTGGAAGAATTAGTGGGTAAGAAAAACATGACATGATTTAAAATTATTTTTTTTAAATTATAGTGTATTACAGCCTTTTCTTCATCAAGTTTTCAGCTCTAATCATGGGTGATAAAGCCACTTTGAAGATACTAGATTATCCTGTGAGGGAGTTTTATAAAAATCTGACAAGGAAATCTTACGTTTGTGGCCAGGAAATCTTATTAGGTGTCCAGTTCAGCATTTGAGAAGGGAGATGTTTGTAAGCTGTGAAACATCAGATTACAATGGATAAGGTTCCTTCCTCTGTGCTTCACCTAAATCAAGTTACATTGAGCTGAATGAGAGCGCTGGGCTGAAATTGCTGTGGTGGTGTAGGATCCTGTGCTTTTGCTGAGAATGTAGATGTAGTGAAATAGTGTGAAGCCAGTGGGCTTTGCCCTGGGGCTGGGAGGTGAAGAATTTGCTGTTGCTAGACCAAAGAGGTAAATTTTAATTCAGAGCTTTCACAGGTACAACCTCTATGTTCTTGTTAGGCTTCTTGAAAACACTGAGATTTTTTTGCATACCCCACTAAATTGGTAGATTTAAAGCAGGGAGTTTACTCTTTCTTCTTCTAACAATGCTGTGAAGATCTAAAGGTAAATTTCCTTTTCACTTATTTTCCTGGGTTCAAGCAGTTTCAGCTTGAGCAGATACTGGATTGCATCCAGCTCATCTGTGTGGTGACTGGTGTTTGTAGGCAGCTTTCTCTTTGCCTCTCTTTCTGCAGTAAATGGCTGCTAGGCCTCCCTGATGGGGTCTTTTAAAAAGTAGAAAAGGTCAAGTATGTGTACAGAGTACTTCAAAATTAGAAGAGAAGTGAATTTACAACGTTATTCTGTTGAAGAAAAGTTGTATTGTTGGTAAGCACTCCCCACTCCCGGCAAGGAAGTCCCACGCTGGAACAGAGAGGGTACAAGGGCAGTATTGTTTGTGAGTCCTGGCATAAATCTCTGTCCTTGCTGCCCCAGCACACTGGAGCAATGCAGAGGCAATTGCTTTAGTGCAGCAGGCAAATTGCTTTGTGCAAGCAATTCAGCTGCTGCTCATGAGAAACAGAACTGCAGGAGTGGTTTGACTGACTTTCATATAAATGAAGCGTGATCAGAGGACGTTTCTGGTGGAGTTTTGAGTCCCAAAGATTTCACACTTCTGCACTGCCCTGTGCAGATGCCAGGGTACTGATCTTGAATGCTAGCCCAGAATTCCCAGAGAGTCAGTGTTCAAGTGCTGGATGCAAGCTAAGAGACTTCTACAGATGGTCACAAGGTGGTTTTTTAAAACACTTTTGGGAATGTGAGAGCTGGCACCAAAATTATTTTGGAATGCAGTCCGTCAGAAAGATGTGATGTAAACCAGATTTCTGTGCACTGTTACAAGTCAGTACAATCTTAAACTGGTTGAATTAGTATCATCATTAATTTGCAAAGAGAGATTGTTTTATGGCTTCTCAGGGATTTTATGGAAGTCTCTGAGACACAACAAGCCATAATAATATTTTTTGGAGATGAGCTGAATTTGTACACTGGAAGAGAAGGCACTTAAAGGGCTGCCTTCGTCACTGGTGTGAATTTTACAATTTTACTGGAAAAATGGCCACTTAACTGACTGTGAACTTGATCAAAATGCTTGTCTAGAAAATCTTCATTCATTTTGATGATGATCCAAGAACCAAGGCAGGGAACTGGAAATACCTCTACCCATTCATGTTCTGGCTAAAACCATCTATGAAAACCATTTCTTGGCTCAATTTTTTTGCTTCATGTATCCTATAAATTACTCAGGCAAATCTGTAGCTGTAAAATTATTTAGCAAATGTACCTTTTGTGGACTGGGACATGGAGTGTTTTAAAACTTGAAACGACATCTTTGGTAGAAGAGGTTAAATGAGGAACACTAGAGAACTTAAGGGGGTATTCAGAGCTTTGCAGAGGCTTGGCAGGAAGAGGATGCTCTTCTGTGGCAGAAAGTGTAAATCAAAATGTATTTCTGTGTCCCAAAGTGTCATCCAAATCACATGCTGCAGCTTGTCTCTTTCCGGTAATGCTCTTTGACATATTGTCAGCAACACCGAGTATGTTTCTTCCCTTCCTCACTCTCTGTGTGTCAACACATTTACAGCTGTGATTAAGAATCCTCTGTTTAATGTTTCCTAAGTTTTTGGATTGCCTTACACTGAAACAAGCTAGTCTTCATGTGAGAGCACTAAAATGCATGTACATCCCATTGCTTTTCCAAAAGAGAAGAACATTTGAAAATGAGCCAAGTGTGAAATAACAGAATCATGTGCATACACCTAGGGAAAAGCTCGGTGAGAAAGCTGAAGTGTTGTAGCTGAGTGGGAGTTTACTTCTACAGTATGTTGAAAAATGTCATAAATGTATTCACAAATTGTTTAAATTCTCCAGGGAGGCCAGAGGGTTTCTAACATGACAAGTGAAGATTTACTGCCATCTACTGTGCAGTTGAACACTGATTATGCGTAACAGATAAAGCAAAATGAATGAATTGGGTTAGTGTACATTTTTTGGAAGGGAGACATGGTTAGGATTTAAGGTATTATCCCAAAGAGACTCTAGGGTTTGAAGTTCTGTCTGAGCAAGGGCAGGGCGGTGGTGCAGAGCAGAATCCAGTGCATCAGCTTTCAGACTGCCTGTGGGACCAAGTGGCGAGGCACAACCCTGGGCTCCCCCAGCAGGCATTACAGCTACAGATCCCAGAGGTTTCTTTCAAGATGCCCTTCAATTGTTAGAAGAACCTGCAGCTGTTTCCAATGGATCTGACTTTTGTTATCTTCATAAGGTAGGTACTTATTCCTAAAAACCCTACTGAAGGTGATAGCTTTTAGCACATTTACATGAAGTAGACTGTTAACCAGAGATAGAGATTTCTTAAACCACAGGTAGGGTTGTTAAATTCCTTAAAATTTCTGCATGTTTTGTTAAGGTAAAAGACAAAATGGTGAGTGACAAATAGTTGAAGTGTCTCAATGGTCTGGCAGGGAGGGGAAACCTAGTAAGTAGATTCTTGTTAGTTACTGCCCTCCCACCTGTAATAAGGAGCTTTTGAGCTTCTTTCACAAATGTTTTGCTATGATATGTGACTTTTTACTCCAGTGTGAATCTCTACTTAGTACATAACTGAACAGGCTTCTGAGCACTTGCATCCTGCAGCTGGGGCTATAGGTCCCTTCATGTGGGCCAGGAATGCAGCCCTTCAGATTACTGAATTCCTGTGCCACTCTCAGGCCAGCTGTCTGCCTCCTTAAACCTGTTTCGGGCTCTGCCCTGCCTCCTGTTCTTGCAGGCTTGTTTCAAAATTTGGAATATGTTGGTTAGGTGCTGGCTACTGAATCCATACCAGCTTGGCAGTGGAGGGAAGCAAATAGGTGTTTAGATGTGGATGCTGCCATTCAGACTTTCCTTTCAGGATCATTATTGTGCTTCAAACTTTTGCTAGACAAGTCTTTGTAAGCTAAGAGAGATTAAACGGTCCTCTGGCATTAGTGCATCTTTTCCTTACATCAAAACCATGCATTTCTTTTAAGAATTAATTAAGCCTACAATTAGAATTGCAATTTAAGACAGTTCTAGACAACAAGGAAACTGTAGTGAATTGATCAAGAAACTCAGGCTGTTGTTAAATCCTTTTCTCTCCCAAGCAGAAGAGTCCCAGGCCTTCTTTTCATGTCTTCACCTATTTAGAGTCAATGTTATTTGGGATGAAAAGTGAAACTGCATTTAATATATAGAAAAAAAACCCACATAGGCTTATATTCCTGCAGTGGAAGGAATCATTTAGAGAGCTATTCAGAAGGCTTCTTCTAGCTTTTGCTTCTTGCAAGATCGTAATTTTTTTCTGAAAAATTCTGGCACATGGGTTTGCAAATGTGCTGTACCTCAGTGCTGTACCTTGCAGTGTTTTGACAGTGTAAGGAGCTTTAATTTTCTGTGGTATGATTTTCTTCTACTGTATAGGATGGGTGGTGCTGGTCTTATTACAGCTGTGTACAACCAGAGCTTTATTGCATCTAGTTTTATGTCCTTCACTGTAACAGTGCATTAAATTCTGATAGTAATAATGCTAATTATATCAGGAAGGAAAACAAGCAGGGCTGTGTTAGTGAGGAGTCCTTTTTCACACTTCCGAGACACCATTACAACAATCTGAAATTTCTTATTAAAATGTGTGGAAAGAATTGCATCTCTCGCCTCTCACCCTTTCTACCATGTTGCATTATCTTTTCATCATAATTTTTCTAGCAGTTTGGTACAATTAGGGAAGATTTCCAGAGGGATAAAATTGTCTGATCTAACTGAGGCTGTTCCTATCTTCCTATACAGAGTTGAATGATGGGGATGTGATCTTTGTAGTACTGCTGCTGGACCTCTGACAGATACATGTGCATGTCAATTGTTAGTTTAATTTCTCTGAACTCACTATCAAATTTCTTGAATTGATCACCCTGAGGCCTGTATGTAAAGCATGCTATAAAAATCCAACTGCTTATAGAAGACAGATCCTGGGAGACTGATGACACATTCAGATCACTGTGAATCACGATGTGGAAAAATACATTTCAGATGTAAAAAAATGCTTTTCAGAGTTCTGCTCTGCTTTATCATAATTAAGGCTTTTCACTGTGGTATTGGGGTTCAGTGTGAAACTACACAATAACTAGTATATTATTAATGTTGTTTGCTCTTACTCCATCAAAAGAACACCTCAGGGTGCCTACTATAAATGAGATCCTAAGATCACAGTAAGGCTTGTACATTTTCATTTATAACCATAAATGAACCAGGTGACTAGAAGTGCCAGCTTGTACTTTTTGCTGGACGACTTCATATTGTGCTACTTCAAATAGTGCTACTTCAAATTGATGGGTATTTTTAGTGGTATTTTGAGTTTTCACATTTAAAACACAGCAGTGTGGAATTTGGTCATTTGTGGGGAGGGATCTACAGCTTTTGCTTATTTTTTCACCCTTGCTGTACACTCTGCTGCTCTAAAACCTGTGATTCCCTGGAGCAAATTTGGGTTGTAAGATCCAGATGTAGAAAAGGGGCAAGGATTCTAATCCCGAAGGAATTTGGGTTTTGGCAGTCACTATAGGCAGACAGGTGTGGATGACTTTGGAGCTGGCCTTAGGTCTGTCACTCGATAGGGCTGCTAATGAGCTGTTTTATGCTTCCTTGCTGTAGTGGATGATGTTGTAATTCCAAGGATAGAATCAGGTTTCCTTTTGGGAGCATTGTCTGCAGCTCCTCAAGAGATCTCTGCACAGGATCTTTCATGGAGCTGTAGTTAAAGTCTTTTCTGATGCACACATATAGTTATTCTTTTAGTAAATAGGAGTGCCCACCCAGATACTTGTATGCTCAAGCATAATGCAATGAATTACTTTCTGCATGCATGATGGGAGGGAATTCCACAGCCTAATTGGCTACACAGAGCACTGAGCAGGACCAGAACCTGGGGAATGGTGTCTTGCAAATGACAAAATGCTCCTTTACAGTCAGATGCAGAGCATGTCGAAATCTGTAATGGGCCTGACTGAATGTTTAGCAGTGCAAAGGTATGGAAGTTTTGGAATTACATTGAAAAATTTAATTCTGTCACTAATTCTTCACTATGGTGTGACAGAATTGCATTGTAAATGCCCTGAGGCTCCCATGTGACCATTAACAGCATCCTCTCAGATCTCAAATATGTTGCAGCAAATGCCCAGAGGAGACTGAGACTGTACTGCTGAGATCAGTAAATATTTTATCTTTGGGTGAAAAGAATGGTAGCCAGGAATACAGCCTGCAGTGCTTTTTGTATTTACCTTTACTTTCCAGTAGTTGAAAGCTATGACAAAGCATACTGGACATCGAATATTTCTTTTGTTTGTTTACTCAAGAGTTTGAAAGCTTGACTAAATATGTGCCATCTCTGAAGCCCAGCTTTAGAAATAAATCCAAGATTTTGCACCTTAAGTTGGAGAAAACTTTTTTCATAACTTTTTTTTTTTAGTTTTTGTGACATTTTTCACTCTTACACAATAGTGTTTTAAAAGAAGATGGCCAGCTACTGTCAAAGCAGTAAACAGTGGTGTTTTGTTTGTAATCGTTTACCTTGGGACAAGAAAAATCAATTGATGAAAAGTTTAAAAGGCTTCACGTGTTTTTTTAATGTGAACAAATATCAGTTAGAAAGCTTTTAGTGAGTAAATAGTTTTCAGCTTTGGAAAAAGGAAGATCCAGTTTATTTGGAATACCACCAAATCTGTTTATATTCCTAACAGGGTTCCCCAGGTGTCTTCTGTAAAAGAATCTGACTTCAGAGTGTAGCCTTCTCTTGAAATATACTGGAATTTTCAAGGGATGTATGAAATATTTAAGTATCTCTGAGTAATTCTCCCACTGTTCTGCTGCTCTGTGATTATGTAGCTACTGGCTGGGGAGGAGGGTAATACTGGAAGAGAGTATTTGAAGGTGGAGGGAAAAGGGACCTTGGATTTTAGTGCAGAAGGCATTGCACTAACAGGGAGAAAGAGGGACAAGTGAGCAAGTGGGCCCCAAAGCTGATAAAGTGGTAAAAAAAAGCATTGCCAGTGCTGTGAAGAGTTTGAGGGTGAGGACTTATAGGAGAGGCTTCAAGACCTGGGACCTACAGAACCACGTGAAAAGCTCTGTCATGGTGGAAGGGGCAAGGGCCATGCACAGCTTATGAAATGTGAGTCCCATTAATTTAGACAGGAGATGCCTATTGAAGCTCTAGCTTTAACCTGAGGAAAAGATATGATGGATAGAGGAGTGGCAGGATTTGGCCACCAGGTGCTGGAGGGAAGAGGAGAGGATCCATGTGGACAGCAGGTTGGAAGAAAGGACAAGCAGGTGGAACTGCAGAAGGTCCCTTGCCAGAGAAGAGAGATGGTCAGAAGTGGGAGAACCTGCTAGCAGGTCGGGGAGATGCACCAGCAGTTTGCTATTGCCTGGATATTTGTTGAAACTATTTTCAGGTCAGTTTGGAAATATGCACGTTGATTTGGTACTGTTTTCTACCTGTTTTCTCTTGTACTGTTTATCCCTTGCACAATATGAATCAATTTGTGGTCTTTCACTCAATTCAGCAAAAGACATGGAAAAGGCAAGTGCATGTGTTCTCTATTCCTCTTTTTCCTTTTTTTTCTTTCTTATTAATACTCTGAAAACGCTTTATTGCAGTTTGTTACACTGTTTTTAACATTTTGAAGCCAGACATCCCCATCTAGTGGCTATTCCACCTTCACTCACCAAGTACCCCTTTGGGAAGAAGGATGCCCTGCACACACGCACGCAGAGCAGGAAGAGCAACTGTAGCCCCTCTGTTACTTCAGTGCATTCCTTGTGGGTGTCTTAAATTGCTGTGAGTCCAGAACAAAGTACTTACAACTTTTTTCCCAAAGGAAATTTTTTTAGTACTTATAATTTGCATGTGGGAAAAAAAATTGCTGATATATGAAAGGGAATTATTTTACTAGTGCTTATGACACAGCAAATACACATGAAGATGCTTGTCATCATAACTGTATGCAGAAAATAAAGCAGGATCAGTCTTGTTTGTTAACAAGAAAACAACAAAAGTAACTAGTTACTAGACATTGCTTTGTGAATCAAATTATTGCATTAAAGTAAGGTTGTCGGGACCTTGTAGCACGTATAATAATGCCAAATAATATTTCTGCTGTATGTAACCCTTTGTAGCCTTTCAGAGAAAAACACAATCACTTGTTTTTCTTGTTGGAGTCGTGCTTCCTGAAGGCCTCACCATAACTCCCTGTCGTGTGGCTGCTGGGTGGTGGCTGTGAATCAGGGGCAGTTCAAGGCTGGTCTTTGTCTGAAAGTTGCCCAGGCTGGGGCTGTAGTGCCGCCGTCTGACCCTCCTTGGCTGTGAGGGGAATGGTGCCGACAAACGCAGTCAGGCTCTCACAGCCTGGCACGGGGAGACATTTTCAGGACCATTTGGGATGGGAGAAAGAAGGGATCCCCCCTGTTGTTCAAAGGCAAAGTCAAGGTGTGCACCAGGTGTAAACCCCTGTCTTCCTCCTTAAACAAGCTTCATATCGCTTTCTCCACCGTGGGGTCTCGTCCACCTGTGCGCAGAGAAATCTCTCGTGGACTTGACTGCAGGAATGGAAAGAGAGTTTTCTATTTCTCCTCCATCTTTAATTAATTTTGCTTCTCTTCTTGAAGTCCCTTTTACTTTCTCTACATACATACATACATATTAAGAGATCATAAAATAATTTGTTGGATCCCTCTCCATGCCCTGAATTAAAAACTCTTGAGGGCCAGTCAGATTTGCTTTTTGTCAGGAAGGGCTAAATTGTAGCCAGAGCTAGAAAGCCAGAAAGGAGAAGGAGAAAGAGGCTGTTTATCCCTTCTCCTGCAGTAGGAGAACATCTTCAGAAGTGCATAGCTGAGGACTGGGTGCAGTAGCTGGTGTCCATGTCAGCTCAATAGCTCACACATGTTTATTGCTGGAGATGGTAGTAAGAGCATTCACCTGAAATTTTGAGAATTGGCTCTGTTTCCACAATCCTCAAATGAGTATTTTTAACATGTATTTTATATGGTCATTTTTCAGAAGAACTCTTTAGTGGAAATGTCCTGCTGTGAAGGTGCTTTCTGTTTCCATAGCAGAAGCAGAACCGGTTCTGCATTACATCTGCTTTGATTTTATTTTTTGTAATCTGTTAATGACTAAAGGGCCATTGGGTGGCAGTATCAGCCAGTGAGCACCTCCAATAGTTGCTGAGCTAAATGCAAAAGTTTAGGAAAGAAAGATGAGAAATGACAAGTTTCTTACGATGGAAAACATACATTGGTTTGTGTTTGAAGAGGCTGTGTTTAACTCCACACCATATATGTTTTGAAAATCTTTTAAAATTAAATATAATCTCTTTGCTCTAGTTTCTTCAAAAGAAGTCTTCATTTGTAATATCATGATTATTTTTTTTTAGAAGCACTTATGAATGTAAAATAAAATTAATCCCATGCTAAGAATAAAGGAAACTGTCGTGCAGGAGTTCTGGTCAGTGTGTGCCTTTAGGGTGTGCCTGCAGTGCGGTGTAGGTGCTGCTTGAGCTTGGTGTTCCTGAGCTGAGCACACACTTCAGGGTAATAGCATCTGGGATTCACATCATACATTTATTTTCATTTTCATTTTATTCAATTTTTTTGGTTAATACAAAGCTCACTTGTGTGTTCAGCTTCATGATTGGAAAAATAGCATTTGTAATTCCACATTTGGAGGCAGCAGACTTAAAATACCAATGTATTTGTGATGATGTAAAACTTGCAAAACTGACAAAGAGTGCTTGCTTTTAGCCTCTATTTCTAGCTAAGCTGTGTTTTCTGTGATAGGAATTGTAGTTATTTTTGTCGTAGGGTATGGTGTCAGTTCCATTATAGCATTTTCACAGAATTAACAGTTCATGCTGTTAGCTCTCAGCACTCTCTCCTAAGTTCAAGGCTGGCAAGATTATGAAAGCTGCGATCAAATTTTAACATGTTCGTAATATCCTTCACTTTATAAACCCCATTCTGATCCTGAACAGGAACATTTTGAGGAGTGCCAAAAAAAGCTTCCATGATCACGTTGTTCACATCTTGCTTTCAAATGCACCAGATAATGCCACTTGTTTAAGCTTAGTCATGTCTGGGGGAATGTCAGGAGTCTGCATCACATGAGCTGCTCCTCAGATTTCCCAGCCTGCATCAGCATGTTTTCCTGGGTAGAAGCAGAGTGGAGATGTTATTAAAATGGCTCATCCTAGATGTTAGTATTGATATTAAGTCTCTGGCTTATTCCTGTGATTTTCATGCAATATTTCACATTCAGCTGATTTATGTGAAAATACTTTAGTATCTTTTTTTCCTTAAGGTATATGCCTCAGATGGAAGATCATACATTCCAACAAACACTCTTTGTATTCTTGCTGACAATTTCATTTTCTGCTCGACCCCCAGACTTAGCACCTTAGGCATCTTGGATCCAACCTTTAGCTTAATTTTAAACATATGTATCCTTGCCATGATCTGTTTATAGACCTAGCGTTTCTTGTCCTCTTTCCCTCCTTGGAGACCAGGAGGCCAAAACGACCATTGGCATGTCTTTGCTCATGCTCCAGGTCAAAAACCTTCTCCTGATCAAACACAGCATGTGACAGACAAGGAAAGTACCCAGTACAATCTGGGTTTGCTCCCTCCTGCCTTTGCAGCACTGGTGGTAAATGCACCCTGCCTGGAGATACTCCAGACTGGTGAGATCTTTGAGCCCTTCCCCCTGAGCATCACTTCCAGATGCTCAAGGGCCACCGTACTCACCACACCAGCTGTGCAAAACCCAGAGAGGGTGAGAGACAAGAAATCAAAAAGGCTGGCAGCAGCAAAACGCTGGATTGTCTTGTGCCTTGCCATCAGGTGACTCGTATTCAGGACAAAATCTGCTCAGTGTGTTCAACTCTGCTCCAGGGCTCTGTTCCCAGGGTCTCTGATCCTGTTTCAAGAGTCAGGAGTAGATTGGCATTGCTTCCTAAGGCTTCAAGCCTGTGTTTTGTCTGTCCTCTCCCTGCAGTCCCTCCCCCATGGTGCACATGGAGTTGGATGCCCCACATGTGCCCATTTAGGGAAGGGAGTAACTATCTTGTTGACATTGGCTAATCCAGGCAGGCATGTGGAGGGGCAGCAGAGTGTGATGCTCACATGTAGTGTGGCAGATGCCACTTGGGACTGGCTGTCTCCATCACACCCCTTAGGACCGACATATAAGACAGGGAAAGAGCTTTTTTGCGTACCTCTGCATGCTCCTGACAGAGCTGCTGAAGAGCTGGGCTGTCTAGCTCCATGTACTGAGCCACTCTCATTCCTAGAGGAGAAAATTAATGAATCTTTCCTGTACTGCAAATTAAGGGCAGTTCTGCAATAGTTTTAATTTCTACAACATCAGTGCATTGCATTAGGTGAAAATAAATGGATCAGATGGCTTGCAGGCAACACTATCCCGTATTGGTGAAAGCCTAGCTGACCATGTCCTTCTCCAAATGTGTGGCCAAATGGGACAAAATTCAACTAAATGATTTGTTACTGAGTTTTCATCAATGACTTCTAGGTAGCCTTCTAAGTCATCTGTATGATAATGCTGGAGTGGGCAGCAGAGCTTTTTGTGTGTATTATTCTCTTTGAAGCTCCAGTGGTGAACAAAGGCTATGCTTTCAGTAGACAAGTCAGAGGGTGAAAGTGTCTGAAAGTATTACCAACACAGAGACCACAGGCTGGATCATAGCTAGAAGACCTGACTGAAGGCTTACTAAATCTGACAAGAGACTTTGAGACTGATCTGTTGTGCAGGAGGATTTTAGGTAATCCAGTTAACTGAAAACCAATGCACCTATGGAAACCGCTCAGGATCTCTTTATAATGGTGCTGAGCACTGAACACTATCTTCACCTGCTGCCCCATCCACAAGTTATTTCCCTGTGTGATAATGAACCACTGCATTCACTGTGGACTACAATACAAAACCTAGCAGGAATAACAGAAAAGTAGGAAAAACATCATTAAAGCAGGTAACTGTGCTCTGCCCATAGATGGAAGCAGCTGGCAGTAGCGCAGGAGGCCAGCATTTCTCTGCAGTGAGAGGACTTCAGCCTACATTACACATATAGGTGACTGGGGATTTATTGGTCTTAAAGAGTAACTATTTTCTCTGCTAAATTGTATTTTATGTGCCACAAAAATACTTGTGTTAGAGTATTTGATCAGCACAGTCCTTGAACCAGGTGCAGAAGAAGCATGAATGCTGGACACATAAGCAAATCTCAGCTGGGTAGAGGTTTGCTCTAGCTAGAAAGGACCACTAAACAGTCGAGTCTGACCTCAAGTGTAACACATATATTTCATACTATGTGACCCAGAGGGGCCTTTATCATCCCAAACCCAGGTTTTACAACTCATCCCCTCTGATACTGGGGACCAGGATTGACCTGGACCCTGGCAGCAGCACTACTCTGTGATTTCAGTAATATATATTGGCAGTTAGATTTGATGCTGCCAGCCTTTGAAGCCTCAATCTCTACAGGCACTTGAGAATCTAAAAAACAAATTTAGGAATATTGATGTGGGCCTGTTTTAGTATCTAACAGTAGTTGCACTTATAATCCCAGAAGACTATGTTAAAGTCTGCCATCGTTTCTTGATGTCATGTGAAAAAGTATTTATGAAGTTTGAATGGTCTTGCTAGTGGTTGTTCAAAAATGTCAACATCCAGATACCCAAACATTTTGGAATCACAGTTGCATGGAATATTTCTGGTCTTCAACTTATTACTTTAGATATAGACATTCAAGACTTATGTTCAGTTTCCCTGTCTATCTTAAAGATGTTGTAGATGAAGTTGTCTGATTCTAGTCCCAATAAGGAAGGTGGTCAAATCAGACTACAAAAAGAATTGTAGCTTCCCTTTTAAAAATAATTTGTTTAAATATTGCTATATTGAGCAGGATGGGAGCTCAGGAGGTGTGAGTGGCTGTGAGTAAAAGCAGAAGAAATGCATGTGTATTTTCTGCACGCACTGTGAAGACGACTTTTTAAGTTTTTTCTTGGGTGAGGAAGATAATCTCTGTTTTACTGTGCATTACATTGTAGAGGTTGAGATGGATGAAATGCACTCCATTTAAAAAAAACCTATTTGATTGCTATGGAAATATGGGAATTCTTACAGCAGATCCAACCACAATTCTGTCTGCCAGGACCTCATTTCTCGGGTATTATAGAAGCATGACTCTAAAGCTCATTTTTGTGGAATATGGAGATAAGATTCTTCCAAAGCCCACTCCACAGAAGGTGGTTTATGCCAAGAGACTTTTAGGCTCATGTTCCATCCAAATATCAGGATGTATTCTTTATTCAGTAATCTTCTCTGAGTGGGGATGCTCCCACGTCTGGTGATCTTGGTCCAATTCTTTTTCTAAATTCTGCTGTTTAAATATTCAAATTGATCCGTCACATTCCTGCTTGGCTTCCCTTGATGCATCTGACTTCTCAGGATGTTTTCCAAATGACGTACTGATGTTTTTTGTAACAGTAATATCATGATCCAGAAATTCTGGAGATGGGGGCAGAATCTCAATTTTTTTTCTGCTTGCTACAATAAAAAGAGGTTTTTAAACAAGTGAAGAGACATCAGAGTCCAGAAATTATACTTAAGTGATTTATATAAGAAGGTTGTCCGCTAGACTACAAAGTCAGGCCTAACAATCCCAATTAGAGTGTTAAAGAGCAAAATTTCCTGAAAACCTGCATCACAGGACTTACAGCTCCTCATCAAATATTCTTTTGAGTCAATATCTCTCCTTGTGTGCCAACTGCTTAACTAAAATCTGTTCTCAGCTGCATTACTTTGTCTATGCTTTTTCATTTTTTGATCCAAGTGGTCTGAATAGTTTTTTTCCTTACCCCCACTAATATTTAAAGACTGCCAGTGAGCCTTTCTCATCTCACCAGCCCCTGAGAGCATCATATTACCTTAGCAGAGGGCATCAGGCAGTCAGGAGACCTTGCACCTGCCAAAAAGGTGGGTATTGATACTATCTGAAGACAATGAAGATGCTCCCAGCTGAAATTGAATCAGCAGAGATTTCAGAGTCTCTCTCTGAAGTGCATCCACTTTCAAAATTAATGGAATTTTTGATCCCTTCTGATCACTTTTAAGGTTGCAAAAAAAGCTGAAAAGGCATATAATAGTGACTGTTAACTGATTTATTCTGAATGCCAGGTCTTTCCTTGTGGGCAAGTAGGGAAAGGACTAGCTGCTGGTTTCTTTCTCTTTCTTCTTTCTCTTTCTTCTTTCCTCCTAGCTTAGCAGATAGATGAGGTGAGGACGTGCCACGGAGATGAGACTTGCCAGACTGCCTGGAACACCGCGGTTTTGGGGCACGTTCTTTCCCTGGGTGTGAAGGGAAACTCAAGTATCCGATGACAGATGAAAATTCAGGTTGGGGAAAACCGTATAACTGAGTGAATTTTTTCCCTCTTTGGAGAGATCAGCAGCCATGCAGCCTGTGTGTTAGGTAGTGTTTTCTGAAATCAGACTGCCCGTGTTACTCTCCTTGCTTTCCTTCACCGTTGGCCTGCTCTGACTCGGTGGAAAAAATGCCAGTGTGCCTGCTGACAGGCCAGCAGCTGCGGGCAGGGAGAACCTGCAGCGCTCAGTCACATGAGCCGTGTGCGGGCAGGGCTGGGGATTAGCTCTGCTCCTGGCCGGAAAGGTCCCGTGCGGTTCCCAGGCTGGGCTCGCCATATGTGCTTCATGTGATTGTCCTGAGGGTGACGTGGAGTGGAGAGTTCAGATTCGAGCGAAAGTTGGTTTGTGTTTCTTCACCCCGTCTAATGTAATGCAGATGCAGAGCAGAATATGAGGGCGCCTGTGCTGGGGGGAGATGTGACAGGCTGTAGAAAAGCCCTGTAGCTTTTACTAATTCCTTCTCCTTCCCCTGAATTTTACGCTGTTTCCTGATGAGAGTTGTATGTGTGAAGGAACCCCCTTGGACCACCTGTTAGGTGCCTTTCCCTTTCAGTCATGGTCTTTGCCATCTCTTAAACATCGGGGGTTTTGTGTTTGGAGAAAAGCCAAAAACTTGAACAATAGTTTTCTCCTTTGGAGGGGCAGGGAGAGCTCTCTGATGTGGTGCAGGAAGGAAGAAATAAGGCAAGAAAAAGTTAGAAAATATGGATGGAGAACCCTCCAGTCTCCACTTTGAGCGAGTGTGAAGTATTGCAGGGTTATAAGTTTTTTTTTTTAAACATAAGAGGTGTATACTTGCAGGCTGATTTAGTTTGTGATTTGCCTTACTGCAATGTAATTTTGGAAATGGCATCTTCCATAGAAGGATCATGTCACATACAGAGTGCCAGTGCTATTGCAAAAGGTTTCCAGACTAATGCTGGAAAAAGGAAGTTTAACAAGCTCTTGCTGTAAGGAACATCGTCTGATGGGCTAAAGAGGCTCATGTCCCTGTGGCAAAATAGGAATATTTGCTTTATTTTGGTCTTTGGATATGAGAGAACATCTAACTCATTTCCTAATAATAGAATTTATTTCTTAATTGACATATATACTATGTCATGTTAGAAGCAGACGCAGCAAAATAGGTTTTCTGTCTGTTAATTTTTTAATAATGTGAAATATGGGAAAGATCCTTGATTTTGTCACCCAGATGTAAGGCATAATATATTTGGGTTTATGGAAAGTACAAAATTTGTTCTTGGAAACTTTGGTATTCAAGGATAAGGTGGCTCAAGAATAAGAAGAAGCCTGTGCCGAAGGCTGCGTGCGAGTGGGCGGTCTCTGCGTTACCTCTTGCTCTTGCTTTGGGGTCCCAGCAGAACCTGTGGCACAGGTCAGTGCCTGTACCCTTTGGGGGCAGAGGATTAGTGCTGGATGATGACTTTTCCCTTCGCCAAATGTTTCTGGGCGGGCAGACAGCGGGTTTGAGCGATAATACTGCTTGAGGTAACAAATGTCAGCAGCGTCTTTCCTCAAAACCTCAACTGTCCTTAGGAAACAGCCAGCCTGAATATGGACAAATTGCTCAGGAGATAAAATGTGATGTATTTGAGTGCATGTTTTAAGAAACTGTTAAAACCTCAGCTGGGTAATGCTTGTTGCCTTCCAGAGCAAGGGCTTGCTTTGTAAAATTCAGTCTCACTCAGTCTTCATTAGTGAGCCGTGTTTTTTCCGCAGTTTGCCTAATTAGACTGTGACCCTCTTCCCAGTAGGATCCCGTGGTATTACACTGTACAGAAGCAGGATTTTGGTGCTGATACGTGAAGAGATCGAGAACATATGGCATAAACATCAACCGATATTGTTTGCCATCCACACTTGCTGCGTGTAATGCAACAGGACCGGCTCCTGGTGGCCACGTGATCCGCCTTCCAGTCCTCCATTTGGGGTGGGTTTTTTCATTCCTAAAGTTGTGACTTTCTGGAAGGAAGCTTGTAAATAATCGGGGTGCAGAGAGCAGGTAGAATGTCAGTGGGATGTTACCGGGAGGCATGTGCACAACGCTGACATCGGCTCCTGGCCGCGCTCCCTCCGCACCAGCTCGCTGCTCCCGGCAGCCCTTCATGTTGCAAGAAGGTAAGATCATGTCGTGTCACCCGTGTCCACCCACCGCCGTGCCGAAATGCCTGTGTCCCGTCCTCTCAGCAAGGAGGGACATGAATATGCCAAGTGGAGTATCTTAGCGATCTTTAAAACTTAATTTTGAAGTACAGCTCTTTCCGTAACGAAGGGAAAAGTCAGGGAAGTGCAGCTCTGGCGGCAACAGCTAACTGGGATTTCATATCAAAGATACGATCTGCTTTGGGCAGTAGCTTCTTATCGTGCTTAGCTTTTTGTAATAAAGGGCTTTTAGACTTTAAAAGACATTCCACACCCAATTGTATCCTATTGATTTGCCATGGTTAACCACCCGGTAATAAGCCTCATAGTCTGTGTTAGTAGGCACAAAGCAGAATTATATTAGTGCTATTTACAACCAGTGGGCAAAGAATTATTTGCAAAACGTGAAAGAACTCAAAATACCAAAATACTTCGAAGACGTTTGAATTTGGAAATGCCTTCAAATCAAAGCATTATTACTTTTTGTTTGTTCTGTCATTTTATTGTTTGGAGTTTTTCTAATAACTGATACTTTGTACTTCAAGAAAGCCTTTTATTTTCAGAAGTAAAGCCTGGTAAATAAATATGATACTATTAAATGAAATACTATTTTTTTAAAAAAAGCGATAGCAGTAATAACTTTCTTAGATGTCTTTTCACACAAAAAATGAATCTGGGTCCTAGAGTGTTTTGCAGTTAAAAGATACATCAATAACACAAGGTGTAACGTCAACTGTGCAGGCCAGTGGGACAAATATAAACTTATTTTTATTCAGTCGTGTAAGCTTCTTAAACATTTACACAATAACTACTGAGCAGAGCATGTGCATTATAGTAAAAATGCATAAACTATCAAGCAAAAATTAGGAGGAAATAAGGCAGTGCTTAACCAAAAAGTAGTGGCCGGCCGTCTCCATTGACAGTTCTGTCAGCAGGACTGGGCAAATGCCCAGCTCAGTGATGGGGATAGGTTAATATCTTCACACTTTTTCCTTCCTCACAGCTGGCACATGCAGTGCTCTGAAACCTGATATTTTTCATCAAAAACTGATTCTTGTTGTCTGTCTTAGTATACTAATCAATTTTACCGTGCAGAGCTTGGAGCATATTAACTGTCAGTTACTCTTAATTAATACTGAAGGCAGACAGAAAGGGAGAACAAAATAATTGATGTTATTTAATATAAAATGCCTCTTCCAATTTTGTTTCCTTTGTGGAAACCTTTTTTGGTTCCTGTTCAAGATTTAAGCACAGTTCTGTTTTATGGTTGAAAGGCAGTTTATTATTCAAGACAATAAATTAAACTTCTCAAAGCCAAAGAGTTGCAACCGTTCTGGCACAGGCTGTTTTCTGCTAGAAGAAACATGCTCAGGTCTGATTCATACAACTGTTGCCCTCTAACATAAGAGAATTAAAGAAACCCTCCTATATATCTTTTAAGATTCACATTAAATTTCTTTAGCCTAGAAATTGGAATGCACTAAAGAAAACAGTGAGCAACATTCATTGCAAAACAGATAATGAAAACTTCTAGGCTAAAATACACTGCGTGTTACTTCTGTGTAACAGTAAGAATAGTATGGCCTAGTATTAAAGGCTGATTTCAAAGAGATCATGGGAAGAGAGTGAACTTCTTTGATGTTTTATGCTTAAATTAAATATAACCAAAAAGGGATATAGGAGCATTGCACTTGCTACAGTGAAATCAGGAAAGGCTTTGCAGCATGCCTCAGTAACAGCTGAATAAGACTGGGGCTTCACAAGATTCATGTATAATTTATGTACCAGTAGCATGTGAGAGTACCTAAACAACAGAGATATAGTTGTTTTAAAATATGCATGAAAGGAAAAATAAAAGATGGGCCGAAGTATATAATCGTGTAATGTACACACACACACATATATATATATTAGGAAGTCCACAGAGGTTCTGGTTTTCTAATCATAAATCTGATTGAAAAATAACTGAAGCTTCGAGGGCGTTGGTTGGGTTTTTTAAAAATTTATTACTTTAAACTGCCAACATTTCAACATGAGCAGTAAAGAGAAAGTAAATCATCTCGGCCACTTCAGATAGGAGCTATTCCAGCATTTCTGCTCACGCACTCATGTGCTATGTTGGTTAGTAGCCCACAGCATGTAAACAGCTTTTAGGGGAGATGGTGATACTAGATTAATTCTGAAATGATTGTGATACCCCTGGGTGACTTGTAGTCACAAGCTGTCACTTTTCGGCTGACCTAGGGTACACACAGAAGAGGTTAGCATCTGGTTTCTGTAGCCTGTGTCAGTAGTGTTCTGCCAGGGACTTAGTTTACTTAATATGCTTTTTCATTAAACTTTTCAAATGTATCACTGGCACTAATATTTAAAAATTAAAGGAGTGTTTAATTTTTTTTTCTCCACAAATGGCAATCCTTTCTTTGAACACAAATGAAGCTACTTTAGAAATAAGCATACCCTTTCCACGGTTATATGTCATTTCCCTGTCTACAAACTGAAGATATTACCTTGGTAAAAGGGCTTTTATATTGTCTTACATTACTGTGAAGCAGAAATGGCTTATTCAAATGAGGAATTATCCGCCTACCACGTTATGGCTCCTACTTTCAACATACAAATGAAAACAGCTGTGCCTCCAGGCACTGCAAGATATTGATACATTCAAACTTATTATTATTGCAGTGGTTAACAATGCCACACAGAGAACGCATTAGCAGGAGGTGTTGTGAGATAGTACTGTAATATCTCTTGTAGTAAATACTATATGTCAAGGATTATTTTTCGGTTGTGCATTTGTCTATGTGCTCATGTAAAAACCTTCAGAGGGTTTCTGACTTATTTTGGTTTTTTTTTTTTCTTTTTTAAAGTCTGCATTTTCTCTTCTTTGTTACATTAAAATAAGCTTTCCAGATCCTCTCCCCCCAGAATTCTGTTCTCTCTGAGGGGAGGCCGGGAGCACGGAGCGGCGCGGCAGAGCAGCGGCACCCCAAGCAGGGCTGCGTCTGCTGGAGCCGCTTGCCCTGCTCCCAACAGAGTTACCTGGCTCTGCCAATGCTGATCCTTGTCCCTGCCTTTTCGCTCACCCTGTGGATTTGCCTTATGGTCCATACCACATTTTCTCCTGCTTTTCATCCCCCAAAAGACCTTCTGTGCTCCTGGGCCCCAGGCAGGTCCCCAGGGCTGTTCTGTTGGCAGCTTGGGGCAGGAGCAGGAGGGGTTTGGGACATGGGCACTTAGCACCCCGACACCACCACCTGCACAGGGCCCATGGCTGTTGGAGTGCGAATTTATTGGGGTCCCCCAATACCCCTCCTTACAGGACCCCTGCTGGGGTGCTGGTTTGCAGGGATCATCTAACCAACCAGGACATTTGAAGCCTAGTTGATAAGAGCTGTTGCAGGAAGGGTGCTGGGGAGGCTGGCACGGGCAGCATGGCGCTGCCAGACTGTCACCACAAGCCCTGAAAGCTCCACAAAACTGTGACATGAATTCTCTGCTAATTTAGAACTTTGCAACATGTTACTGAGGGCACTGATCTGATGCTATAGCTATTTCTGGCAGGTCTTAGCGTACATTTAAAATACACTTTAAAAAATATGGTTCATTAATTTCAGTAAATAAAGTTTTACATTTCCTTGGGAAGCAGTTGCAGCTAAATGCTTGCAGTATAGCTAAAGGCATTACTATGGCTGCTACTGAAATTTAAAATATAGACCAATGTTCCTATGTGCACACTAGTGCTCAGGGACATATTTGACATGCTGTGGCACATCATCAAAACCAAACAACATTCAAATATCATGAAACAATATGATAACTTTCCCAGCTTTTGTAAATAATGACTTAGAGCCTTGGGTTTAGGTAGGACATTTGCTAGACTATGTGCCTTACTTGAAAAGAGCTGAACTTTACCTAACTAAATATTTATGGAGAGATGCATTGCATGGGGGAAAGCAGAAATAAGTCCAGTATGCAATCTGGAGTTCCACAGAATAAGAAACATATTTTCAGGATAAGACAGGAAATGTGATGGCCAGCACACATCGTGGTGGTACCTGGGATAATTCTTGTAAGTGCCAATTGTTTTCTATGGCACCGGATTCAGCAACTGAAACCAGCTAGAATAAAATAGAAGTAAATGCTATTGCAAAGAAACCAGAACATGTAGTTGATTTTAAACAACAACCCAAGACAACTTCCCCAGAAATATAAAGCAAGACTTGTTAGTAAGAAATCAGTATCACCAGAGGTGATCCACCCTTTTATATTGCAAATGCAAATTTGATTTTTTTTTTTTTTTTTAGCAGAAGTGACTGTCAGGGAGGAAAATACATGGTCTCCTAATCTTGCAAAGCAGAACTTCAAGGTGGATAACATGTCCTTGAATCACTGGTGTTTGGAGAGCAAATGGAAAGTGCACCACAGTTTCCTTATTTGGAACAGTTCTTAGTTTATTCGACGCCTTCATTGATAACTTGGGTGAGCAAAGTATCCATTAAATCTGCAACTGGTGCCAAGAGGAGAGGATTTACAAGTGCTCTGGAGGCACCATGGGAATTCAGAGTAATCCTGACAAACCAGATCTGACGTAATGTGGATGCAGTATTGATGAGGATAAAATGAAATGGTAATACGATTAATCCAGTGGACAGTCAAAAGAAGCAAGGACTGAGTTATTCCTTATTGTGGGGGAAGTCAGACCAGGTGAGCTCCTGAGATTCCCCCAGCCAGCATATGTGGGCAATATCCCTTCAGGAAAGGGGTTGGGTGTAACAGGGAAGCACAAGGCTGTGCTGTTATAAAGAAAAGCAATCTGCCTGGGATTGCAAACAGATGTGGCACACAAAATGTGTAGAGAAAAGAGCTGGGATGATTGCAGAGAAGATATGATAGCAGCAGCTACAGGAAGGTAAGAGAAGCTCTTCTCTGTGTGCATGGGAAGATGGGCTTAGGGTGTCAGCAGACAGCCACCATAGGCTTTTGAAGAGTTTTATAAAATTAAGGGGATTTGAGCAATTAGTTATCCCTGGAGGTCATGAAATATCCACCAATGAAACTTCCTAAGAGCACATTAAACAAATGTGTCCCGAGTGGTTGAGTTCAGCTTGATCCTGCTTCAGGAACTGGTCTAACCATCCTCCTAAGATCACTTCCAATTTTATTTCTGTGATCGTAGCAAGGAACTGTTATCCAAGACAGAGCTACTGTGTTTTGCCTCTTTATCTTGTTCCTTTCTCAGTGAAAATTGCCTGGCAAGAGAATCTTTTGGCTTGAAAGTTTCACACAAGCACTTAACTCCCATTAGCTTTGTAAACGTCAGGGTTAGCAGCCCTGTGACAGCATTTTACATTTCATCTTCCAGATAACTGTTGGATAATTGTCCAGATAGTAGAGTTTAGCATTGTCAAACATGCAAAACTCGCTTGGCAAAGCACATGTATACATTGGCTGATGTTTTATTTTCTTCTCTCAGTAGTGTAATGGAAGGGTTTAGAAATCATTATTTGGGATAAGAAGGGTTTTACTTGCAGCTTATACATGTATTAAAGTAGCTTAAGGTTTTTAGTGCTCCCTGTCATTAGCTGAACATACTGGGAAACATGACCTCTTTTTTTATAATTTCTAACTAGAACTCAGGAAAAAAAAAAGTATGGTGGTAGATGATTTCAGAGCTAAAATTATAAAGATGAAGGATTTTCTCCTTTCAGCAGTCTTTCCAAGCTTTTCTGACCAATAAATTAATTTTATTTAAACAAAACAAACAACCCCTCCATAAAAACAAACAAAAAAACCCCAAAGAAACTTCTTGTGGAGCTGAAGGGAAAGTGAACAGTTATTTGGTATCAGCCAGAAACAATCTAAGGGTATAGGAAAAAGTTACAGAGTTCATTTTTTAACCGGTGCTCCAGTCTTTGTTGGTATAAGTGCTGGATTTATTCAACAAGCAAAAGTGAATATAGACCCTGCATTATTAATAGGATGAGCAAAACAGCATTATATTAAATGTAATTATCTTAATTAGTTTTTATTATAATCAATATATGTTGTGGAGTTTGCTGAACTTTGTCTTTACTCCTATCAGTGTTTGAAATATGACATTGTAGTTCCCTTGCGTTCAAGAGGCCGGATTCTCTCCTCATATACAAACGTGTAATTTTAATGAAGTATTATCAAATGATGCATTTTAATTTGAAAATTACATCTACCCCTAATATCTTGCCAACTTCATCATCAACAGTTGATTTGTATATTTTTAAGGCATTTTTGTTTGCTTTTTTAGTACAGTGGCAATTGTTTTGGATGAGTTTAGAGAAGGCAGCCCAGTATGTTTTGCATAAACAATACATTACAGGGAAGGGATGTTCACATTTCTACATAACAGAATGATTTTGTGCATGCATAATTAGGAAATGGTTCTGTGTGATGTATTCAGGAGTCTTAAATTTCAGGATCATAAATTTAAAGTTTGCTAACTGTTAGAAAAATTGATTCAGAAGCAGCTTTAGAAAAACCAGCGTGCTACTGCACACATTCAAATCTAATGCTGTACTAGTGCAGAGTGATGATATGTTTAGGATACTTGGGTATGTTAATGCCCTTGTCATTTTAATTCTGAAATTTTAACATAGTAATACAGACTGCTTGGGGGGGGAAAAAAAGGCACATTTTGGAACAAAAATTATTAAAAAATTTCTCATGTAAATATTTTGACAGGTAGGTGTAATTATTTGTAAAGACGTCTCAGGAGAGGGAATGCAAAAATCTTAGAAGATATGCAAGATTCATGGAAGATGCAGGGAAAATTCTGCACTGCTATGAATTAGTCTTTTTTTTTTTAATATTCAAAATCACACCTTTAGGCAGCATTTCAGACATTTATGAGTGTATAAATAGTTGCAACTCAGATCATCAATTTTTTAGTCCAGTTTTTTTTATTTCTTTCTTAATTTTGAAAGGTACTGGGCAGCATTTTGAAACCCTTAGTTTTATCAGTTGAAAATCAAGCCCCAGGTTGTTGGTCTGTTCTAATAGACCTGTTTTGTGGTCAACCTTTTCATCACTCTTGTAGACAGGATTGCTCAAATAATCCAGCCCTCTAGATACCTTACCTCTGACACTGCTCCTGGATACTAAAAGCATAATAAAGATTACAGGGATAGCAGGTGGGCTGAATTGATTTACGGTGATATGACCTTGCCAGTGTTTGCAATCCCATTGTGAGTGCTGCGATTTCAATGTACAATTTCAACTCCTGTCTCTCAGAGCTGTGTGAAAACTCATCTGGACTATGGATTTCTTTGTTGAAACTGTGCAGCAGCACTCCTGCCTGTCATTATTTTAGCAAAGAAAGACCATTTCTGGCATTCCTAGTGGTGCTGATGTAGGCCAGCTGTACAGCGGGTGTTAAATAAATAATTGCAGAGGACAACTTCTGTTTACTTTTTACATTGCTGACCTTATAATCGGGAATGTTTTGCACGGGATAGAGCTAACTCTGTCTGACGCAGGCCAATTCCCTGAGTGCTTGATGGAGAATGAGAGCTTCATTCAGCTGCTTTCAATCATCTTGTGGCAGAGACCCCCCACGAGCAGGTGGGGGCTGCCGTTTGGTAACCTGAGGATGAACTGGGGGTGGGAGGTGTGTGTGTCCAAATGGGGAATGGCACCCACAAAATACCTTAGCTGAGTGCTATCCTCTCCTTGTGTTTGCACTTCCCGGTAGGTAGTAAGTAGTAAGTCTGTAGAACGATTATTTACAAAATTATATTATCAAATACATAAACATTGTGGTAGTAGAATAGAAACTTTCAAAGCTGTGCACGCTGGCCCAGTGTATCTCTTGTGCCATGTATTTCACAGCAGAACAGAAATCCTCAAATTTGTGTGTCTCTCTAAAAGATGCTTTATGTACAGCTCTTCTCCAGCCTTCCATCTGCCTATCTGCTTTTCCACTGACCCAAGAACAAGCACTTCCTTCTTTGCCTTGGTTAGATGATAACATATTCTGTTGCTGCGGGAGGATAAACTTGCAACCCGAAACGCCCTGAAATCTGGAAATTCATAACAGACATGGATTTTGAAAGTTTGGCCATTCCCAAACCTATTGGTGCATGGGAACAACTGTTCCTTCTTATTCTGTCCCTCTGGAGTGGACTGGAGGCTGCGGCTTCTTCATACGACATTCATTTATGGTAAGGTTTCCTGCAGCCCCAGTCTGTCCTGGTTTGGACTGCTGGCTTGCAATCCAGGGAAGAAGCTGGCAGGTGCAGGGAGCTGGTGCTGCCCTGCTCCGCAGCAGCGTCCAAAGGCTGCTGCTCTGAAGTGGCCAGAGCATTTCCAGTGCAGGGCTCTCCTGGCCTTGCCTCCCCCGTACTCAGCAGCAGATCCCAGGAGCGAGCGCAGAGCTGGGGAGAGCCAGCACCCAGGGCATGCCCAGCCAGGGGTGCAGGTTCTTGGAAACAGTGCTCCAAACTTGGTCAAAACATGAGGAGGCTGAGGCAGCTTCAGGGCTCGTGGCAGTGTCAAGTGAGATAGTTTCTCTGGAGAGGGAGCCTGTGCCTCTGTCCAGCAGGTAGCCACCAGAGCTGGGAAGTGGCTGCAGCTGTTGGGATAAGCACACTGCTGTGGAGGCTTGCAACACAGTGGAATTAAATTGCTGGGAACAGGAGTCATCTGTGGCTCCTGAGCTGAAAACATTATATGCTGCTGGCTTTTCTTTTTGAGACCACTGGGCAGATCTTATTTGCACGCTTTGTAAAAGTTTTTAAGAGTTTTGCAACTACTTAAAGAACAAAGGGTATAACTAGCTATAAAATGAAACAGTTTGTCAGGACTCTGGTAAATTACAGAAAACACACAATGAGTCAGGACGCTCCAGATGCTGCTGGCACAATACAGCCTAGGCACAGGGTCATGCCATGACCCCGGTGGCAATGACAGCGTGTGTGCCATTGTGGTATCCCCTGCTCGTTTAGCCCCTCTCACCACGTGCACTCCTCAGCAGCTTTTCTGGGTCCTCAGGATCTCCTGGGCTGGGGGTTTGTAAGGCCCTTCATGTTGTTTTGACTGTACTTGTGCCCTGACTCTCATCCATAATCAAATTTACAACTGGGTTGTAAGTGCAAGTCAGAGAGTAAGTGATGGAAACCACATGGGAAAACAAAAGGCACCTCAGCTCTGAAGCTGAGCACTGGTGTCAGCCTGTGCTGGCAGGGAGTCATGTCATTACATAATGATGCATTTATCCAAACGGTGTTTTGTATTTTGGGAGACAGATGTGCCTTGCAGTTGCTAGTGGAAGTTAAGTGTTAAATATGAAACCCATTCATTTTCTCTTAGTCATACTTTGGATTTAAGCAGATGTTTTCCTAATTTGTGGTTTTCAAATGTAGCATGCTGACAAGACATTTATCATTAACTGCAGCTTCATCCATGCAGTTTAGCAAATTGGCCAATTATTAACAGTGAGGGTTGTGTGGTGGTTGATGCATAATTCTTGCTGCTTTGAAAGGCCTCAATTGAAACTCAATACATTTTTACAATATAAATTAATTGAGCTTTGGACCACATTGCTGTTGTGCGAGTGCTCTCTGCTCTTGCTGTCAGAATGAACAGCCATTTGTAATGCACTGAGTAGCTGTGCTGTCTCTTAGCAGAGATGGTGGAAAGTAAAGGATAAGATTTTTCCAGTAGGAACATGAAAATGATGGTTTGATGGTGGTGCTGTGAACTAGTGAGATGTCTCAAAGGTGTTTCCCAAAGCAAGGAACCACCATATGCCTGAAAAATTCATCTCCTATTTTCCCAGCTCTGGAATCCAAGCAGGTAATTCAGTCATTTATTCATCCCATGTATGACACTTGAAGGACAACACTCAGTGTACTTCTTATTTCTAAGAAGTATAAGAACCTTGATTTTCACCAGCTGGCACTGCAGAAATTTTGTCTCACATTCCAGCTGAACAGGGAAAACTCTTCAGGACAGCCTGTTTGTAGTTGCTTCTCATTCAGTTTTTTTCCTCTTCTATATTTGCATTTGCTCAACAGGGAAACTATAGGCTTTGTTACAGAACAGGCTGCTGTGCAGATTAATAACACAAGAACCGTAAACAATTAAAATAAATGTATGTGGAATATTTCATTTTGCTGTATGCAGCCAGATGTGCTAGGTGGGAAATACCTGTGGGGCTGGCTTTAAAATCCCATCTGATGTCCTTTTCTTCACATCCCTCTGCTTTGTGGGAAAAGGGAATAATGGTGATATCACAAAATTAGTCAGGATCAGTGATGTCTCAGTAGGGAGGCTGGAGGTTATACGATGTGCAGAAAAGGGGAAAAATTGCTGATTCAGTGATGGTGTAAGAGGGCCTGTATGGCCTCCTTTCCTGGAGCATAAGTCCTACAGGTACTTAAAATGAATTGAAGCTCTGATCCAGAGGTGGATGAGGGATGAAATTAGGGTTTTAAAGCAAGATCTTTGGCATAGTTGTCTACCAATTAACTTTTGGATTGAAAGAGATATGGCAGCAGATGTAGAAGGGAAGATGGCCTGCTATGGATACATTCTCAATCACCCCTTTTCTTCCCCTGAGTTTGAATACATTAAATCTCTGGAAGCAGCGGTGTATCCCATGCTGGGCTTTAACAGGAGGTGAGCACAGCTAGGCGTGGGGTGAATTTGGCTAACCCAGATGCTGATCCTTTGCAGTGCTGCCAAGCTCCTGGAGAAGAGTCCATTCTCTGTCGGCGCCCCGAGCCCCCTGCTCCCCTCGCCGGCGAGCCTGCAGCTGGCGCAGCTCCAGGCACAGCTCACGCTCCACAGGCTGAAGTTGGCTCAGACGGCCGTCACCAACAACCCGGCCGCTGCCACTGTCCTCAACCAAGTGCTCTCCAAAGTGGCCATGTCCCAGCCACTCTTCAACCAGCTGAGGCACCCCACGGTGATGAACGCCCCGCAGGGCCACAGCGCAGGCCCGCCCCAGGGGCCCGGCATCGCCGGCACGAGGTTCCCCTCTGGCGGCATTGCCTTTCCTGCCCAGAGCCCGGCCTTAGCCGCCCCAGGGGGAGGCCTGGGAGCCATCCAGGCCCAGGCCCCCAACGCCATTGTCATGAATCCCTTTGGAAGTGTCATGGCTCCGACCTCTGGCCAGCAACCCGTGGTGGTGGGTCTCAACAAGGCAGGTGCTTCCACATCTACTGCTGCAGGGGGCTTTTATGAGTACAACAAGCAAAATGCCGTCACTGCCGCCTCTCAGGCGTTTGCCTCGGAGGGGGAACAGTCCAGCCAGCATGGCTTCCTTGCTGGTGGCACCCACGCTGCCACCTCAGCAGCAGGGCCATGCTACGAGAGTCACTTTGGGACTCCTGGCCAGCTGCAGCATGAGGCGGCAGCGACATTTCCCAAGGAGTCCTTCGGGGCGGCAGCACAGCATGGGGCAGCACGGGCCTTCCCCAGCGACCCACACACGGGCTCCCATCCGAAAGGAGATCCTGGCCCTGTCTTGCATGGCAGCAGTACAAGCAACCAGTGGGAAAATATCCCTAATTTCCCCAGCCAAAACAAGCCTGACCTCATGCCCGGCGACAGCCTGTGGCCGTCAGCGAGTCAGCAGCAGTATGAAATAAGAAACGAGCTGTACAACCCCGAAGAGCCGACACCTGACACAAAGTTCAGCACGGCCGCCCCCCCCGCCTTCGGCCGCCTCAACCACAGCGCGCAGAGCTTCGGCAGCCCTCGCATGAGGCAGAAGGAGGAGCGCAGTGGCGGCACGCCTGAACTGCCCACCCGCTCCCTGCCACCACACCAGCTTGGTGACCTCCGCGGCGTGGCCCCTCTCCACTTCCCCCACATCTGCACCCTGTGCGACAAGAAGATCTTCGATCTGAAGGTGAGTAGTTTGAGGGTGTCCCTGGTCATGGTTCAGACCCTTGAGCAGGCTGTCAGGTGACTGAACTGGCCACCAGTTCCTGCCACCCCTCACTGACAGTGTCCATTACCACAGAGGTGCCCTGAGAGATGCAGAAGCAAAGGGCCATAGTTTTGCTGAGGGTATGGTACATCTGTTTCATGGCAGTTATTGGGGCTCCGAGATCCGGTTTTGTTCCACATCCTGCAGTAAAAGATGGTGAGATTACAGCACTGATGTGAGAAATGTGAGGTCTGAGCTGAGGTTNTGAAGCTGATCCCCTGATATTCAAGCCAGTGTTGCAACCCCACGTCTGTAGTTTCGTCTGCTTCTCCTTTTCTGATCCCAAAGGCTTCCCCCTAACAGCCTCATGGAAGCACCTTGCTTAAACAAACCAGCGCATTTTTTTGATAAAATTATTTTAACTATTTCTCTGTAGGAATTTTTTCTTCCTTGTGTCTCATAGGAAAATTTAGGGCTCAAGGTCTCCAGGGACTTTGACCTGAAAGCAAGAAGCTGCTCAGCACATATGGTACAGGTTGTGCTCTTTCTCACTGCTCTGTGGATACTGCCAAGGGAGCTCCAAATTCAACCTCACCCTCAAGAAACAGCTTCCCAGTTTCCCAGGCAGTGTGTTGTCAGTCACGTTATTTAGGTCAGGTCTGGAGAAGGCCACTTAAGTGGCCCTCTGAGCCCCACAGCCATCCATGGTTGTTCTGGCCTCCTGGTGAATGTTGCTCAACAAGTCCTCATGACCTTTTCTGTCACATCATAGGACCAGCACCTAACTACAAAGGCATGTGTTCTCATGCTGATGGTGGCCTGACAATAAAATTATAACAGCATGTATGTGGAAAGGAAAATGGCCAGCAAATTAAACAGTACCTGATCCCTACATACCCTGGGGATTTGGGATATTTGAATATATTTGCTTTCACGTTTACCTTTTACTCTTAGCAACTGCTTTCAAAAAGTTTTACTTTGGTTTCTGCAGCTTGCAGGGCTGGGCTGAAGTAGCACCTGTCTAGGGTATGCTGGGGATTTCTTTTTTCCATTAAACACTTAAAAAGGGCAGGGGGAATGCCATTGCAATGAATTTCAGGGGATATGTTGGTCTTTAATGCACTGCGTCAATTGGATAATGGAAATGTAAATAGCTAAATGTACTTTGACAAATGTTGTTGATCTAGTGAAATAATGAGCACTGCCCTGGCTGCCCTGAATACTGAACAACTTCTTTATGGACATTGCAAGAGTTGAGCTTGCTTAGCACCTTGCAGGATGAGGTCTTCAGCAAGAATGAAATAGCTTCATTACTAGAAATATACTGAATTTAAAAGCTAATACAGAGAAGGTTTCCTTTTGTAGTAATGGATAGTTTAGCATTCAAATAATAATCAGTAAATGTGTTGGTCGAAGGTGCGCTTGGCTCTGACATCACACGGTTTCATTTTCAGCATCTCAGTGTTGTTTTTAGAATGAAGTAAACTGAATGGGGGAATAATCTTTCGTAAATTTGTCTCAAGATTTTTCCTGTGTTCATAGTCTCTTATTTCAACATAGGACTGGGATCAGCACATTAAGGGAAGTCTTCACATCCAAAAATGTATGGCTTTTTCAGATAAGTAAGTATTATTTTAAAGTGAATTCTTCAAACTGAAGTGCTAACAGACTATCCCTTACTTCAGTGGTTTTCCGCTGAAACAATTAAGCTTTAATATTTTTTGGCACATCATGCATGTTTCTAAAGTTCTTTTCTTTCTTTTCCAGCACTGGTATCCGGTGTATGTTAAGCTCAGCAGATGGAACATTGCATTTATCACCAAATAATGCAGCAGTTTTCAATCCATCTAGTATCGAAGGTGAATGGTTGTATGTGAAATAGTTAAAACCACTCTTTTTAATTGAAAGGGAAATCAGTCTCTGAGGAGAACTGCGTTTTTAAAATGAAATGTGATGAAAGGAAAAATTCCAAGGAAAAATTTTGAGAAGTTGTGCACAAAAAAGAATAAAAGCCAATACTGTGCCCTTTGAAATATGAACTTATTTTTCTTTCAAACAATAACTTGTTTTCATAGTATGACAAAACAGTGTATAATTTGGTGTGGAGACTATGAAATTATTTACTATGTAAATGGGGCATTGCTTACTGAGTACATTAATGCAATTAATATGAGCCAAGATTTTAATGAAATGTGTGTAATCTATTATTTAGATTATCCACCAAATGTTGGCACGTCTTTTATCGCTACACCAGCAAGATCCTTTGGCCAGCCAGGTCCTACATTTTCTTCTCCTCCATCAGGGGTAAGAATGAGTACCTAAGCAAAATGATGTCTGTGTTGAGATTCTTGTAGAAGCCCCTGGAATTAAAATGCTGAAGGCTTTCTTATAGAAAGTAATCTGAATATTCACTCTGTTATTTCAACTTCCCTGCAGTGCTTTCATGCTTTTGATTTTGACCAAATATGAACTTGATTGTAGTTTTTGTTTTGCTTTGTTTTTTTCTAGTGCTAACAGTTGTTTGCTTGTCAGAGTTATTTGGGGAGGTGGATAAATAGTTTTGTGTGTGTTTTCCATAGACTTTTTCCCCCACTGTCTGAGTCTTTTTGACCAGGAAGGTCAGTTTCAGCTTGGAATGAAGATTTGGATTAATTTTTAGTTACCTTCAATATTGACCCCATCAAGGAACCTTCTATCTCTCAGGCTATTTATTTGTAGCAATTGTTCTCTGCCTCTCTCATGCTGAGGTCCTTCTCCCAGGTAGCAATAGTGGCAAACACAGTGGCTGCAACTTCACTGTTACTTGCCTGGAGGTCCCAGATCAGTTCATTATACTGGACTAACTTTTCCTTAGTTTATTTTAGTGTAGTATTTATATCCTCTGCTGTCACTGGTAGCCTTTCAGCAAGTTTGCTTTGATGTGGAGCCTTCCATAGTTTAGGATTATTAGTTCCTGCCTTGCATTCAACACAGGTCCCCAGTTATATTACTCTAATGCACACTTGAATTCCTAACTCTATAATAAAAAAAAAAAAGCCAGAAAAAAGAACCAACATTAAAAGGAGTTCTCACACTGATAAAGCAGAAACATTTTAAAAGGGAAAAAAAAGGCAAATGAAAGCAAAACATATTCATAATGAAAATACAAAGTTGTTAGGGTTAAAATGAAACTCATATCAGAAAGCTACAACTAGAGCTGGACACAGCAAAGACTTATGTTAGGGCGTTCATGGAATAGCAGCAGTAATCCAGGGGTTCAAGTTTTCACCTTGTTAACTTTTATGTATACACCTCTCCTGATGTGGTCTCAGACACTCTGGAAAGCCAGGCTGACTGGTGCCCCTGTGACACTCCAGTTCACACCAGGCACTGCTTGCAGGAAGTTCACCCAGATTTCCTTAATCCAACTGATTTTCTACCATGCAGTTTTACTGTGCAAGAGGTTATTTGAAGGGGTTTCAGCTTCTGCCTGTCACAGACACTGTGAGTGCAGGCCAGCAAAGAGCAGAGCTGCTCATGACAGCTGCCTCCAAGGTCAGAGGTGGACTAGTAGTGGGTGCAGAGGAATGTTCCTTTTCATCATGTCTGTCAACTTCACAACAAATGAAATTACTGCTAATACCAGTGTCATTTCTCTTTAGAATCTGTCACTATTTGTCATTTAAGATGCCTGAAGAAGTCCTCCTTCTGAATGATCTGCAGTATTTTGAGGCATAAAAGAAACAATAACTTTGATTTTCCTGGATGCTGTAAATCCCTTTTCTCTCCAGAAGCCCATTGGATGAACAGGGAGCTATATTAGAGGTGTTAAGACTGAGTTTGCCAGCTGTCAGTCACTCTGCAACCCAGGTGGCTTATAATTTATTACACCTTTGCACGGTAGTATTCACTTTCAGCTAAGCTGCTGCCATTTAACTGAGCAGTAGGAGATTACACTTGACCCTGCATGTAATCATAAACAAAGTGTTCAGATTTCTGGAAGAGCTTGCTCTGTGCTGTCCATCTGCAAATAACTCTATCCCTCTGTAAAAGGCAAGTGCTACCAGTCTTCACTTGGGCGTGGAGAGCCATTAGCACTGGAGGGATGAGATTGGCAGTTTCTTACTATCTTTAGAAAAAATTTCATGTAAAGCTCAAGAAAGGGAAAAAGAATTTGGAAAGCAAGAAACAACAACAACACAAAAAAATGTAAGAAAACAGCTGTAATAAAAAATCACCAAACTGGATGGGTGAAATTATGTTGTAAACAATACGAGGTGCATTTTGCTGCTGTGCATAATTTTTTTCTAGATTTGTTTTTGGTTTTTTTTTTTTTTTAATAGCCATGCAGCTGCATTGGTAATGCCTGGTAGACATTGGTTACCAAGAAAATTAACTTTGAGTCTTATTGAAAATTACATTCAACATTTGGTGCACAACAGCTCCTCTAACTTCCTGATTGTAGATATGGAAGGTGTATATTCCTTTTCTGGCCATGATTTACAGCTCTGTTTAATGAATGGATCCAGTTTAACTGCAATCAGCTGACAAGATTATTGCTTGGTACAGCTTGTTGACTTTTGGCATGAGTATGTGACCACTTCTTAATCAAGAACTACAGCAGGTTTATGGCATAGCATTTTAATTTAAGCCATTGCCAGTTGTGGGGAAGTGGCAATGTCTTACAGTTGTTTGATTTAATGTACTGAGGGCTGTGTGTGGGAATGTGGGCCCTGGAGCCAAGGCGGGGAGGAGCTGAGCCTTTCTAGTCCACTAGACTCCCACATACCATTTTTTAACAGATCTAGCAAAACAAACAGAAGGTGACTGGTGACCTGGGGTGCTCTTACACTGGGACTGCTTTTGATGTTTCCTTTTCCTCTAGCTGTAGTAGTGTTCTGTTTGTTCTGTGCTACATCACCACATGCGTGCAGACATCACTCCCTTTTCTGTTCAATTGGAGTTGAGTTGCTTCATCTCTTTCTTCAGGATCAGGTCTTTGTTATTTTTCTGCCAGAAAAAATACCTTACTTCTGGACTTTTGCACTTCTTTGACTTACCTTATGCATCTGGGTGGGCTCTGTGAGATGTAAGCTAAGTAGCAGATCACTGTGTAACGCAGGGTCCTAATGGAGCAAAAATACACAAATGGTTAAGTGGTGAAGTCTGGAGGGAAGGCAACAGGATGGAGGTGTAAATAAGATAACATTAGCTCTGTAACTTGTGAACTTGCTGACAAGCCAAACATTTGTGATGGCTCTGGTGAACTTGATCCCAGAAGATTACATGATTTGCATCTTCCCTTGAATGGCACAATTTTAACTGAAGGTAGAGTTACTTCTTCAACAAAATCCTAATGCAGAGGTCATAAACATGGAGGTAGTCTGGAAAGATTTAATCCTGGGTAAGTGATGTTTTGCTTGTCATTAGCTATGGTAAATTAACTTTCTGGCTGTACCCTGATGCCTTTTGCACAGGGAGTGTCGAGCCTGCTTTCCATGCCAGGGAGATGGGCGGCTCTTTCGGAACTGCCCCAGCGCTCCAAAATAGACTTCCACCCCTGGGCAGTGATCACCACTCCAGTGCTCTGTGCCTGTGCCAGCCCAGTTCAGGAGCTCTGCCTCTCTGCACGTCCAGTGCTCACTGTGCCCCAGGGGGGAAGTCACTCCTCCTGTGTGTTGTTGCAGTGAGAGGGGAAAGTAGCAGGGTTTCCAACCCCAGGTACAGCTATGTGTCCTCTCACAAGTTAAATGGGATCACTTTTACTCCTGGCCCAGTCTGTTCCATGAAGAAGGATGTAAATTTAGTCCCTGCTATCCTGAACACCCATGTATTCACTTAAGCTGATTTCCAATACCCATAAATTCAGCAAGGACTGCAGTGATCAGTTAGTTTTTGCAGGAGTATGGTTGATCTTGTTTGAAGGACAGTCTCCCTTCTAGAAATCCTCTCTGGGCTTTGCAAAGTCCAGGGATAGAGACTCCATTGCACCTGCACTGCAGCTAAACATTTCCATTTGTACTTCTAAACCAGGATGTTAAAATGCAAGTTATTAAAGAATGTTTTTTTCTTAATAGCAATTGTTACGCAGAGCATAGCATTTCATTTTTTGCAGAAATGTAAGATGTTATCTAACAAATTGACTATCTAAGATAAAAATATTGGCTTGAGTTGGGTGTTTTTTTCCCAGTTTCCCCAGAGGAAATCCACACTGGGTCGAGTTGTTCACATTTGCAACCTCCCTGAGGGAAGCTGCACAGAGAATGATGTCATTAACCTGGGCCTCCCGTTTGGCAAGGTCACCAACTATATCCTCATGAAATCTACTAACCAGGTACTGTACATCTGGGGTTGCCAGGGTTGGCATCTATTGGCATAAAGATATGAAGACATAAACATGAAAACAAAGTCTTTGGGGGAAACGTCTTATTTAGTAACAGAAACTTAAATATATGAAGCCTCCTCTCAAAGTGAAAAAAAAGTTGGTGGTTATTGAATTAGATGAGGACGTAAACATGGCCACATCTAAACAAGTTCTTGTTTAAAAATCCCAGCAATCTTAATGAAAAAGTGTAGTAAAACTGTACTTTTACTATTTTTTTAAATGTTAAATTCCTCCTGCCTTCTCTGAGCCATTTGTTAGGGTTGCTTTCAGACTTCTCTTGTTCTTTACAGTAGCTTATGTCTACCCTAGGCAGCTTAAGTGTACCAGTGGTGTAAGCTGGTAAGAATAGAATATCTTCTCTCACACTCCTGCAGCAGACAAAATGGATGGATGTGGAATCCATGCCAGTGGAAAATGTTTGAGATTTTAATGTTTAAAAATCACAGAATCATAGAATGGTTTGGGTTGGGAGGGACTTTAAAGACCATCTAGTTCTAACCCACTGCCATGGGCAGTGACACCTTCCACTAGAACAAGTTACTCAGAGCCCCATGCAGCCTGGCCTTGAACACTGCCAGTCAAGAAAGATTAGATACCAGAGTTTTAGTTTTTAACTGAACCAGCTTCTAAGGTGACATATTTGCCTTAGTAGCTGGTTTGAAACCATTATTTGCAGTTAAAGAAAGACTGAGAAATGGACTGAATGTTATCATTTCAGCTTCAGGCCTGGAAAGCTGCCCAGTTTTGTACTATCAAGATATTTTGTATGAGAAGAATCCAGAGAAAATTTATTTTCTGCCTTTTCTCTCTTACACTTTGTATTTTTAATTATGTAATAGATTGTGAAGTTCTCTCCATTTGTGCTAGGCCTTTCTGGAAATGGCTTACAGTGAAGCAGCCCAAGCTATGGTACAGTACTACAAAGAAAAACCTGCTATGATAAATGATGACAAGTTACTTATTAGGATGTCTAAAAGATACAAGGAATTGCAGCTGAAGGTAAGATGGTCATTCCTGATCAAATTCTGTGAGTTTCCATGGCACATCTGGAGAATACATTTTAAAAGATTATTGCTGATTACTGATTTCTAACTAATGCTTTAATTTTATGGAAAAAGAAATAAACATAAATTAATGAATATGTATTATTGATCTTTTCTACTTAGCTACTTGCTCTTATTCTAAATTGTAACTTTTGGAAGAGACCCCATTTTCTCTGACCCTTTCATACCATTATTTCAAAAATCCCCTCTGAGCTTCCTTGTGAGCAGGCTCTCTACATTGCTTGGTCTAACAAAGATCTAAAACACAGCCATGTGTAAGATACAACATGTCAGCAAAAATAAGATGGCTCTATCCTTTTAGTTAGGCATTAAGCCCAGAACAATGCTTTTTTCACTGTTTCCATGCTTGAGCCTTAGCACAGTCTTGACACCAAGCAGTGGTAACAGGACTAAACAGCACACTGATTTCTTTTTTTTTTCTTGTGAATGATTTAAGTTATAAAGTAAGATTTTTTTTTCCCTTCTTTTAACATAGAGTCAAACCAGACTTTCTTTTAGACTTTCTGTAGAGTGTGGGACACTTCTGTTGTGGACACTTGAGTTATGTCCAAAGATCACTGCTCTTGTGAAAGCATTTATAGAGGCTTATATACTGCCATGTAATGCTAAGAGAGTAATTTTATTTCATGGTGACTTGGACCAGAACTGGCAATGCAGAGCTTAAAAGCTCCATATTATATTACCTAACACAGCACAAAGTTATTCTGTGAACAGCTCTGTAGTGCTCCAATTTAATGTTAAGGGTCCTTTTATGAGCCTTGGGGCAAAAAAATAAAGGAACTCAGATAGTTTGGCTTGACCTTTGGAAAAGTCTCTTTTTCTCCTATATGTGTATACTAGTTTAAGGAGACTTAAAAGGAGTTGCCAAAAATTCATAAATCAGGGCGGACTTTCCTAATCTGGCACAGGGAGGGGTTCAGATGTTGGGTGGTGGAGATTGTGCATCCTGACAGAGAGGCAGGAGTTACCCAGGAGAATGTGATAGTTTGCCTAGATTCCAGGAAGATTTTTTCAATGCTTTTCCAATGACTGTTTTTCAGGTCATGGAATTATTTTTCTTTGCACAAGGAAGAAGGCAAATAAAAATACAAAGAGGGAAATATGCATGAGCTATATACTGGTACAGACTGCTGAGTTCCTGCATGATTATGTTGCTCATCTGTGTGTGCTCCATGTGTTTGAGGAATTGCGAGCACTCCAGCTGTGTAGTGCCTCCTACCTAGGAGTAATCAACACCCCAAAATACATCTTGCACTTAGCTTGTCTGAAGATCTCCTTGTCTAAACGTAGTCCTTCAGAGCTGTACTCCAGCATGAGTAACTCTGAGATCAAGAGAAGGCAGTTCATACCTAGAGGATCAGAGATGGGCTGCTATACATATTTGATTCTGTATCAGAAAAATCGTCTGTTTTGTTTCCTCTTAGATGCAGTTCCTAGCAAATGCTCCATAGTGATTGTGTAACAAGCTTTGAGAACAAGCTAGTTTTCAAAGCCTGTTAGAGCAGCCAAGCATGAGGAGAGAGTGCTACAACGTAATGGAGCAAATTTTCCGTTTGTATCACTTTACTGCTTTGATCGTGCTGTTGAGAAGCCAACTGCAAAAGAGAGTGTAACCACAACACTGATACTAAATATTTCTAGTTATCGTGTTATTGTACGTAGCACAGAAACTTGAAGGAGAAATTACCTGTATCAGCTTGGAGAGCAGAGCAGCATGCTAAACAGTGCCTTTTTTTTAATTAGAAACCAGGTAAGAACGTGGCTGCTATAATCCAGGACATCCACTCACAGAGGGAGAGGGACCTGCTGCGTGAAGTGGACAGGTAGAGTTTCTCCAAAGTTTGGAACTGGAAGTCTGTAAACCTACAGGTAGAAGAAGCATTATCTGTGTGCTTCCCTCTCTTACTTCATTGGCTTTCCCAATTCAGATTTCACTTATAAAATAGTATATATTTTTATACAGTTCAATAGTTGGTACAGAGTCTGTACAATGAGATCCGATTGAAATTGTGCATGTTATGAAAATAACTATTTCCTACTGATTATGTCTCAGAAAATATGTCTGGCGTGTGAAGGGAACAAAAATGAAGCTGTTCCACTCTCCTCCCTGTTGAGTGAAAAGCATAAAGGCTGGGAGTGATTTGAGGCCAAGTGGGAAGGAGGCAGTTCAGATTAAAATATATTTGGGTACATTTCTGATCTCTCTGACTTCTGGAACTTTCAACAAAATTGGAAAGGAATCACAGTCCTAAAACGTCTTTTAAACAGGTGGCCTTTGTCACCCTTGTGTCAGAGATGCCCTAGCTGACTGAGAACTAAGGGTACACACATTAGGGTCATTGTAAAGGTATTAACATATTATAAGCTTTTAATGCTAAAGCCCTATGAGACGCTTTTAAGAATGAATGAATATATTCTTGACAGTTCTGTGGGGATTTAGTTAAGCTCTGTGGCTATGACACTGCCTTTTCTCCTGTTCACTGTTTGCAGCTGTGCAGTGCATGTCTGTGAAAGGCCTGGGGTCTCAGGTTCGCAGTCCCCATGAGCTTCCAGTGTACAAGAATTGGTAGACAACAGTGGGTCAGCCAGTTACAGCTGCCTTTTCCCCCTGCAGCAGGTATGGGACCGAGAGGCCCCGCTCCCGCAGCCCCATAAGCCGCTCACTGTCACCTCGATCCCACACGCCCAGCTTCACCTCCTGCAGTTCACCACACAGCCCGCTGGGGACCGGCAGGACCGACTGGGGAAATGGGAGAGAGGCATGGGATCAGTCCCCCTATTCTCGACGGGAAGAGGAAAGAGATAGCAGAGAATGGCGAGAGAATGGGGATGAGAAGAGGGACAGAACTGACACCTGGGTACACGAGAGGAAACATTATTCCCGACAACTGGACAAGTTTGATTTGGATGAACGTCTTGAAGGAGGCAGAGGACACAGAGAAAAATACTTAAGGACTGGTTCCCCTGGATCCCTTCACCCTTTATCTGGCTACAAAAACAGGGAAGATGACTATTACAGAAAGTCCTCTAAGTCAAAATCTGACAAGTTTCAGAGACAGCTGCAGGATTTACCTGGGAGATCTAAGAGAAAGGAAGAGGCCAAGTTAAGGGAACGAAGGCATTCTTACAGCGAGGACACTGCCAGGGAGGAGGCAGCTGAACAGAAGCACAGCAAAGCATCTGAGGGCTCCAGGCAAAAACAAAGCGATAGAAATAAGGTGAAGAAATCTGAAAAAGACCAAGAAGATGCCACTGCTGAAGGCGGTGATGTGAAGGAAACCAAACCTCCTGAGAACGAGGTAAATAGAGATCTAAAGGTATATGTAAAAAGAAGTGTAAATGCTGAAGTAATATATTTTCTGAAATATCTTAGAGCGTTTGTTGTGGGTGTGATGCCAGCAATATGAAATGTTTTTCCAGGATAAAATCAGGGAATGTAGTCACAGGAGGAGTCTTGGGTGGTCATCTTGTCTGTGTTGTTGCCCAGACCATGCAGATCTACTATACTGCTGTGGTGTTGGGTATATGGACATTATCCTTCTGAGTCTAGCATAGAACTTTTGGGTAACAAATGAGGGGATGGGGACAGACAGCTGAAAACAAAACCAAGTGACAGTCTGTTTTTTGCATGAAGGTTGTGTGTGAAAAGGCAATTGTTCTCTTGCTACCTCTGTGCAGAATGCCCCATAGCTGCTCTTTCTGCATCCATCATCTGCTGCCACTGCCAGTGAGGAGGATTGAGTTATCTGGAAATTAAGTGATACTTTACAGAGATGCACAGTAGTTATACAGGGAAGTGGTTGCCATACTATTAAAATGGAGAAGGAACTTTTAATGAGAAACATTTCTTTCTGGATAACTCAAGAGAGCAATTGTTTCCATTAATTATGTGTCCCTACTCTCAAATGTGGCAAGGATAATTCACACTACTGCCTTCGGTGTTCTGGCAGAAATCTCTTCCCATGACAGAAACCACTGAATCAGCTCACCTATAAAATGATGAAATCTCTGGAGAAATACTTCCAGTGGTCAAGTGGCAATATTTGTAGCTTTGATTCTCCACTGGGAAAAAGTAGGAGGGGGAACACATCCAGCTGCGTCATTTGCTCAGTCTCAGTGCAGCCCATACTCACATCCCCACCCCTTGGGGATCTGGTTACTGGCTCTTGGCCACCTTGCCACCCCTGCAGTCCCCCAGGGATTGCTGCTGCCACCCACCCCGGGGCTGTTGGCACGGGAGGCTGCAGAGCTGCTGGGCTGACCAGGGCTCCATCTCTGGCTCGTGCCTTTGTGCTGCCGCGGCCACTGTCGGTTGTTTCCAGTTGACCTTCTCATGTGGGGCTAGGTTGGTGGAATTTCCTAGATTTGTAACTCACTAGTCTGTAACCAGCAGCAGCACTGCCTCATGCCATAGATAAGCATGTTTGTACCACCTTTTATCAGCTTTCTCCTTTGGCTGGTATTTTACTATGATGTATGGTTCCTTGGGAGGAGATGTCAGAGAGAAATGTCAGACAGCATCCTAAATCACACTCCTCTGCATGTTTTCCGAGTTATTTTACAGTGGCTTTGCTAAAGACATACCTCTCTGGGGACTATTGCTAGTAATTTATTTTAAAAGGAAGAAATCGTTTTGTATGTCTTGAACTCACTTTTTTGCTTTGTCCCTCTTTTACTAAATACCAGGTAGTACTGTGGTTTTGTTCTTCTAGAGTATGAACTGTAAAATCAGTTCCATTTTCAACTGATCCTATGTCAATAAACAGAAGAGTCGAGGTCTTATGCAGAGTTTTAACACTGCTGCTCTCCTTACCACATCTGAGCCAACATAACAAATGTGGGTAGAGAACAGAAGAGTGGAGGCTGGAAGTTTTAATGAATTGACATTTTCCTCCACCTGTCTTTTAGCCAATTCTGTGATATAAATTACGCCTCTAATTTTGTTTAAAATTATTTTTCTTAATTCTTATTTGTGCAGCTCTGCTAATGGAATTTATTCTTGGGTCTTTTCCCACAGCCTAGTTGACTTGCATAAACTTTAGAAATAAAGAATGTGACCTTGTGAGTGACTTTGGTTCTCTAACCCAGAATAGAAACATACTAGAGCACCACTTTGTGTTGCTATACGTGTGTATGTATTTATTTTAGCTTGAAAAAGAGGAGCAAGTTCCAGTGAAGAGCTCACCTTCAGAAAATAAACAAGGAAAAGAATCCGGAGAGATTCTGGAAAACACAAGGAAAGAGAAGGTTGGTGACATATTGTTGGTGTAGCTTCTTTGAGAAAATGATTGAAACCCCAAATTTGGTGGCACATTCTCCCAGATGAAATTTTAACCCCTCATGAAAAAACATATAAAGGGATTGGAGAAGGAGGTTGTCTAAATTAACTTGTCTTATCTTGACCTCTGCTTTAAGGGACAGCTTTTCCTGAAGTCTCCAGAATTCTTTTTTTAGTTACTCTTTGCTCATGTACATTGCTTCACATACACAGTGCTTGGCAGTGGCAGCTGTAAGCAATGTATGCCCGAGTGAACCGGGCAACTTCGCAAACCATGCCCAAAACTAGGAGATGTGGTCAGTTTGTGGGGAAAGAGGGGACTGTGATGAATGCTTTTTAGACCTTTGCCCTTATGAACTACAGATAGCAGTCTCCTGATTGTTTCTGGTTTTAATTAAATAATGCCTTTAAATAATGCACCCCTACTGCTACATTGCAATCGGGAAGAGCAATGTCCCTGGAATTCCTCCAGCTTCATATCTGTAGGGTCATGAGTTGATGGTCAAATATGGAAGATATTGATATCTGTTGCTGCAGAAAACTGATCTCCTGGCAAGAGCAGTGCCAGCTCACAGAGTTTTCATGCTGTTTTAGGATTCTAGGAGGGGAAGTGTGGGAATGGCCAAAGAGGAGGAGAATACAGATTATTAATAGATTATGTGTACACAAGGAGTCTGGGAGTTGAAATCTAAGATGCAAGTGTGTCTTAAAAAGTAAGATATACCTTTTAATTCTATGACTTCTCAAGTCCAGTATTAGTGCCTGAGTCCTTTAAGTCTGTAATTGCATGTATGAGGTATTTCAGAATTTGTACCTTGGAGTATAACTGTAAGCCTACTTTTTCCTAAGGTTTAGGCCAGTGGCTCCCAGCACAGTCCCTAGCAGAGGGATCTTGCTGGTGGAAAGAAATGACTGCAGAAGGAAGCCATGTTTTCTCAGTCACCAATTAAATGTGAATTTAAAGGACCTGGTCCAGCAAGGTGAAAGCCACAGTGGCTCGAATGGCCTTCAGTGTATTTTCATTGCACTGAGAGGGAGGTAGAGGAAGGGGATCACAGAGTAGCATCAATGGCATAACAAAGTGTAACATATTGTGCCTTGCTCTACTGCTTACAGAAAAGCAAGAAGCAGGGGACTGGAGAGACTGCAACCCCCAAGGCAGTTATGGAATCTTCACAAAGGGAAATTTATGGGATAATTCAAGAGAGGTTTTTTTTGTCCTTGTGCATAAGGTTTAAAAAGCACAACACCAAGGCATATCACTCTTTGAAACTAAAGCAAGAGGATTAGGCATGGCCATATCAAGGTTCTTCCTGGTTTCAAGGCCCACTTTTTAACAGTGATGATCTATATTCACCAATCTCTGAAATGTTTTACATCTTTGTGACAGGACCGAGACTGGGAGAGTGGAAGTGAAATAGAAGGTGAGACCTGGTATCCTGCTAACATGGAGGAATTAGTGACAGTAGATGAAGTGGGAGAAGATGATTTAATTATGGAGCCTGATATAACTGAGCTTGAAGAAATAGTCCCAGTTGATCAAAAAAATAAAGCTGCTTCAGAAATGTGTCCCTGTATGTCAACCGTGTTAGAACTGAAAAATGATCACAGCCACTTAACCAGAAGTGAAGACAAATTTGCCCATAAAGCTTTAGAAACAAACTTCAGAACAGCAAAGGGCAGTGCAGCTTCTAGTGTCTGTCAGGAAGATGATGAGGATGATTATAATGATGATGCTGTAACTGAAGCATCAAGCCTAAATCTGGACCCTGAACAGAAGCCAGAGGAATTGAAAGAAGACCAATCTGCTAAGGAGTCTGATTGCCAGCAGAAGGAAGGAAAAATTGATAAAAGCTCTGACACTCGTTTAGAGCCTGAAGATCACCATATACCTTCTGTTCATCTGAAAGAAGAGACTCTCCAGCTCTCTGATGCATTTATAGATGATTACAAACAGATGGGATCACAAGGAGCTGAGAGCAGAGAAGTTACGGAACTGCTCATTAAAAACGCTAGTGAAGAAACAAGACATGGAAGCCAAGAGTGTCCAGAGGCCAAGGGTAACTACTGCTTTTTTTCCCTTCAGCCTGCAGAGAGCCTTGTATCTTTTCTCTGAGGGTAGACTGAAATTTATTGCTAACGAGAATAAGTGTTGTTAATAGCATCAAGGCTTGTCCTTGGAGCAGCTTAGTAAAAGAACCCCAATGCCTTTGGCCAAGCTAAACCATTAGAGCCTCTTAGATGAATAGTGTAAAGGAAATATGATAAGCAGCTTGCAAGCTTTCTGAAAGGCATAAGCTGCTATAATTGTCATGTCAAGGTTCACATGAGTTTAGCTGAAGTCTTTCAGTGCCTTGCTAAATTTATTTTGAATTGTCAATGAAATGAGTGACAGTCTCTGAAGGTCAACAGAAAAGTATCTGTAATGTCTGGCTGGCTCCTGGACAAGGTGGGTATTCTTACACACTGTACTCAAGCATTATTAACATGGATATCATGCATAGATTGTTACTTCTCAGTCCCTGTTCATGCCAATACATGCCTTTTGCCAGGACTTGCCTTATCATGTCCTATTATCTACTGCATGCTGCCTTTCATATAACTGATAAGATGTGCTATGAGATAATGTCAATAAATGTAACCATAGCTACCTATTTATATTTTAGCTGTCAGGAAAAGAGGGATCTTGAGGGTCTGAAAGTCAGTTCAGTTCCTTGTCAAATACTATATACTTGAGCAAATGGGCTGTGCATAGTGAGATGAAGTGAAAAACAACATTGAGTATGTTGGTCAGAAATGCTCTTTTTTAACTGCTGCCAGAGCCCACGTGATGGACAAGGGCTTGTGAAAAGAAGCTAATGGAAGATTTTTGAGGGTGCAGTGCTGGAAACATTTCATGTGGACATCTGATTTTGAGCCAACTTCTTCCTCCAGGATAGATTTGAAACTCACTGGTTTTTAATACTTACCTGATCAGCCTGAAGACACCTGATTAGCCTTTCCAGACTTTGCATATTTAGAGATAACATTGCTATGGGCATGGCAAAGTTGGCTCTCCTGGGCTTCCTGGGCAGCTAGCTGATGAAAGAGTTGGGTGTCTCAAGAGCATATTTACTAGTGTTTCCAGCATCTCAGCTTCCAGCTTGTCAGCAGGGAGCCTGGAAGCTCCAGGGCCTCTCATGCTTCCCAGGATTCTGACATGGACTTGTTATCTGGGATCTGCAGTCCAAGGCTCTAGGCCCTCTACAAATGCAGCTGCCAACTCAGAAGCACAGAAATCAACTTAAGTGGGACTTAAGTTGCTGCAAAGGTCCTGGGTCTCTTAAGAAAAGCTTACTGGGGGTTTTCTGCTGCAGTATTGGAATCCTGGGGTAGGTTTAAAGTAATTTGAAAGCCAACCAGTTAGGATTTTATATTATTTTCTTTTAAATCATGCAATATACATATTTAAAAGTGAAGAAAAATTCATTCTCATAGCCAGAAACTGCAGATCTTTGAACTACAGACTTGAAAGACAGGAAATGTTTGGTTTGAGCAAAATATGTTTGTTTTATAAGAAAATATATCCCTTATCTAGGTGAAATTTGCAATGCAATAGAAATTTTGTCAGGGTAAGTGAAGTAGTTCTTTGATTTAAGGACTAAAGAAGAGGAATCAGACCAGTTTTTCTGTAATTGTGTAGCTTTGTGATAGCAAATTTCTCTATTTTTAAATAAAAGTAATTCATATGATAGATATCATGGGAAGGGAGAGCATCTGTTCTTTTGCCTGGCTATATCTGCCTCAGCAAATCAATCCAGTGTTTCCACATCTTGAACCTCCTGCTGTGTCCATTAATGTCAGCCAGCAGGGACCAACCATCCCATCCCTACTATTCAGAAACCAAAATCTTTTAGTGGCTGGGAGCCATGAAGCAGGAACTAACCCTTGGAGAGGTGAGGATGGGACAAGAGTGGCTCCAGGGAGAAGATGCCAATGATGCTGCAGGGATGCTAGAAAAGGCAGGTTTGGGGAATTTTATTCATAAGGTCCTGCTGCCCCCGCCATCTCAGCAGCCCCTGTCTCAGCCCAGCTGCACCACTGGTCATGCAGTAATATATGTGGTTACAAAGCTGCAGTAGGCTGTGCTTCTGCCAGAGGTGTGTAATGTTATAGCTCTATTTAGAGATTAAAATACAAAAACCCCTCCAAACCTAACATTAAATTAGAAATAGAAAAATGGTCTGCTGGGAGAACTCAGAGTGACTGCACACCATAGTACAGCTGTTGGAGTTGCACTAAACAGTCCTCTGATTTGAATGGAAAAGCTTTTTTTTTCCTGATTTTACTTAATTTATAGATCCACCCAGAAAGTGTTCCCAAGAAGTTTACAACCGTCTCTTTAATAAACTGTTTTCATTCAATACATTTATTCATTTTTTAAGCAAATTCTAGGTACTTGGAAATGAGATCTCTGGAATACCCTGAGGGAGAGTCTAAACAAAGGCCCTCTGCACCAGGCTGGGAACAAGAGGACGTCTTCACCGAGCTCAGCATTCCCCTGGGTACGTTGGGCCGCCCCCTGCAATACCCAGGGCTTACAACAAGATGTCACTTTAAGGCTACTTGCTAAATTTATTTTCCAGAACAGATGTGGGGAGAGAAGGAACAGGGTATATGACAGACGGGTAGCTGTTGAAAGAAACAGGTTTTGATTCTAGATCATTGCTAATTCATTCCAAATGAATGGCAAAAGGCAGCTGATGAGATGAAATAAGTTCCCTTGGACTATTTATGAAATACATATGAAAAAATACTTAGTAATTTAAAAGTCTTTGACATAAAAGTATAAGCAAAAGTATTGGCTTTACTGTGTAAATACTGATTATGAGCAAAACACCTGGAAGAAGTACATCCTCAAAAGCAATCTGTGTAACTTAAACATAAACTTACTGCTCAAAAGTATTATTGCTTTTCTAGCCCTTGAGGTTACAGCATGAAGTTTCCAGTCAATATTATGAGAAGGTAGATTTTAAAGCATGTATATCTAATAGAGAAGAGAAAAGGTGTGTTTTAAATGCACAGGATTTTAAAGTGCAGCTCAATATTGCAAAATTAGGGAAATCAGAGAAGTGAATCCAGGATTCAGCCTTCCTATTCCTAATATTTTACTAAATAGCACATGTTTTCTTTGAAAACAAGTTTATTATAGGAGGGGTAGGATTTCAAGTGACATTTTAATGTAATTCAGAATTTCTCAACAGGTGTGGAATTTGTGGTGCCTAGAACTGGGTTTTACTGCAAGCTGTGTGGACTCTTCTATACAAATGAAGAGACAGCAAAGACAAGTCACTGCAGGAGTACTGTTCACTACAAAAATCTCCAGGTAAAAACACACCTGAAGCTGCCTAACAACAAGCTCATGGGGTGGTTTGTGTGTAAGGTAGATAATGCAATAAAAAATTGGGTTTTATTTTGTGGACAGAATTCAGATTAAGTGAAATTCAGGTAAACAAACTTTTCAGTAGTTCCAGTCATTAGCCTGCTAATTTCTCACTCTCAGATCCTTGAAATCAATTCCTGGATCATAGGTAAAATGAGGCCAAGTGATAATTAGATGTTCTTATTTACATTTGGTCCTTGTCATTATCGCAGCGTGCAACTCAGATCTTTAATTCCTGTTTCAGGGGGTCCCAGATGTTTTTGTCACTGGGAGTAACCCCAGCAGCAGCCTTTAGTACATCTTAATGTCAGGAGCATTAAACATGGCATTTGTCTGATAATGTAGGCAGCCCCATTTCTGTGTTGGTGTGGGTTTCTCAGCATGTTTCAGCTCGCAGCTCTCTGTGACACACGGGCTCTGCGAGGCATTTCCTGTGACCCGCTGAAATCCCTCCCTGTGTGCAGAGCACCGCTGCTGAGTAATTTCCATCAGGATATGCAGGAGCACGTCAGTGCTTGTCGCTCCATAAGAATGTAACAAAAACATGTCAGCAGTTGATAACAGCACAGGGAGACCACGTGTGCCTGCAGTTCAGTCCAAGACCTGCCTTTGTCGCTTTTGAATCAGTCACAACAGCCTGAGCACTGCCTATCCTGTGCTCAGGGCTCCTCAGAGGAGATGGCCTCGGCTCCCACCCCCAGTCCCTGCCCGTGAGCAGGATGCACACACACACACCTGTGCTGGCATTCTCTTACTCTTAGCAAAAGTCACGGCAGAGCAAAGCAGAGCTGCTCCTCCTTTCTTTGTTCCTTCCCTCTGCCCACAGTAAATGTGGTAACTGCTTCTGTTCTTCTCTTTCCTTAGCTGGATACTAGGCATCGACTTTTCTAGTGACATTCACAGTCAAGTAATTTCTCTGGGAGAATTTTCTTCTTGGCTTTGCTGAAGTTCCACAGCTGTAATCATACAAAGGCCTCTGGCTTTCAAAGCCTTCCTACAGAGCTCTGATGCTTGCTCATAAGGGACCCTCCAAGTGCAAGCTTGAAAAACAGGTGCCCAGTTGGCATTCCTTTTCTTGCTTCATACAAAAAATTCCAGAGGGATTCACCAGAGGTGGCACCACTCAGTGCAGGCTGTGTATCCCATGCAAGTCTGTCCCTAAGAAACTCATACTAAAGAAAGATTGCAACTCCTGACCCTGGAAACTGGTTCCATGGGAAGAAGAGATTTTTTTTTTTTTTTTAATATTTTCTAATTTATTTTGTTAAAGTCATAAGAAACAGGCCCAGCTGAAACTGACTTAGTGTGAAAATAACCTCTTTTTCTCCCTGTTAAGATATTTCCCATGAGTACTGTGGTAGATATCTAACACTGACTTGAGATAAAAGAACAAAGACTATAAAAGCTGTTAAAATTAAATCTGCCAAATGCAGTAATAAAAAAAGTCTGTTCTGTTGAGCCATACCTCTTATCTTACTAAATACAGGAAGTAAATGTCTCGTCCAACTTTTGCCTGCTCGAGTGGAAGCTTAGCAAATTTCAAATCACTGTTCTGTGTTGCTAGAAGCCTTTTAGTCTCCACAATGCTCACTTATGCATTCTGCAATGATACGAGTCCTCTCCTGTGGTGATTAATGAGTGTATCCAGCAGTATAGGAACTAGGGACTCTGACTGCAGTGGAACTCTGGGAGTGCTGCTGCAGTGTTCCTGTTCTCCTTCCTGAATGCCAAATGCCATCATCCAGTGACAGCAACAGTGTCCCTAACTGTGTCACGGCTTTGAGTCCTTTGTAGCTGATTTGCTAGTTGTTGTCTCTCATGTGATCTCCTTGAGCCACATCCAAAATATATGTTCAGTGTTTGGATTTGAATGTGGAACTGAACAGCTTGTTTGCCAATTTTCTTCCAAAAGCCTTGTTTATTTGATGATAGTTTCGTCTTGAAGTAAAATAGTCAGTGTAATCTAACTATGATGCCCCTCAAATAACATCAATCACTGATAAAAAAATCAGCTGTTTCTTTGTCAGCCTCACAGACTTGTTGTAATTTTTAATTCTCTTCATCATAATAAATTATTTTCCCAAGTTATATTTGTATTTACGGATACACTGCAATTCCCATGTCCAAAAAAATCCATATTTTTGCCATCCCTTCCTCCACTTCCTCCAGCTACAGAAAGCTGTCACCAATCATCTGGTAGAAGCTACCTTGGCAACTCAGTGCAGTATTTCATCCTGTTTTCCACTGGTTTTATGCAGTACTTTTTAAAACTTGTATTTAAATGAAAAAAACCACACTTTTTTTGCTTGACTGCCATTTTGCTATATATTAATCTGAATCTGCAAACTTCAAACCTGGTGTTTGTGGTACTCATGATAGCTGGCAAAATCAGCTAAAAGTAGTGAATAAAACTCCGTCTTATATGGTCAGTGCTTATTAAAAGCCCCAAAAGCTTGGGTTATGTGATCCAGGGACAAGTGTTAGTGATTTATTACAGTTCACAGTGTACAGAACATGTCTCCCAGCCTTTATGGTCCCTATATCTCTGTATACTACTGTAACATTTACTCTGGCATTTTGCCACATGGAATTTTGCACCCAGAGATCAAGACTGAGAGTTGTGTAATTTCCACAGCCCAGTCTCTCCATTCAGAGTAACAAGGGTGCCGTGGTCACTTTGCCATGGATATTCCACTCATTACCATTGCTGAGTCCCTTCCAGATGAACCTCTTATATTCAAAACTTGTATTTACCTGAGAGAATGTGGCAATTCTAACACAGCCCTTAGTATTTTTACTTCCATTTCTCATTTAATCTCTTACCCGTGGATGCCAAAGAGTAAACTGAACTCAGAGGAAATCCTGCAAGTAGAGAAAATTTTGCAGTGATGTGAAAGGGTGTTTTCAAAATAAATCAGAATGAGTAAATAGCTAGAAAAAGAGTTTTATGATCCTAATAATGTGTAGGCCAGTTATTCTTTATGTGATGTGTGTAAGCCATTAGTAAGAATACCTCTACATTATTATGTTGGAATTTCCCAGATGTCTCTGACTTGCTGCTGCTGAAGAAGCTTCTTTCCATCCATTTCTGTCTGCTGACTTTGAATAAATAGTTTGAGCACTATTTTGAGACCCACACATATCCATCATCCATTTTGTGTGCAGCTCTGCCAGCTAAAGCACTGCCAAAAGGCTGAAAGCCTCACTGGCCATGTCTGTTCTTTTAAATCTCAATGAGTACCCAAAGCAGTGAAAGGCTTTATCTTAGAGAAACACAATAAAGGTAAACACTCTAGCCAAACTGCTAAATTGTGTTAATTATTACTGAGTGTGATTATTCCCTTAAAACAAAATGTTCTCATACAAAACATGTATTTCTGAACTGGACATGCTGAAAATATAATATATAAACTTTCAATCGAGACTCTGAAATCAGAACATTTGTGTTCTGACACAGCAGTACTTTCCTAGCAGAATTTAGTTGAGTTAGTTCCTGCCCTGTAGCACAGGGGAGTAGAGAAAAGGTGAGGTCTGGTTACCCACACTGAGGGGGAGTAGGGTTGTCCTGGTTCTGTCACCAGTTCTCCCCATGGCACACAGTAAACCTCTGAATTTCTGAGGCTCTGCATGTATTCAGGGAGTTTGCCTGACACAGCCATATTTTCTGGCTTGAGTTTTCACCAGAATGGGGCGTCTATGTGCTTTCTTTCCTCTCGAGATGATGGAAGAGTTAGAGCTCTGAAAAGGCATGAAGAATCCCGTGTTGAATATTTTCAGTTTTGGTAACAATTCTTTGGGGGGTTTTTTTATGTGATTGCAGAAGTATCTATCCCAGCTTGCAGAAGAGAGCCTGAAAATGAAGGAAGAAGGCAGCCCTATGCCTCAGGATGACACTGGCATCGTTCCTCACTTTGCAAAGAAAAAACTATGATGCAGATGAACTGGAAGAGCTGTAATGAGTGAATGCTGATAATTATTTTTTTTTTAAATTTCTATGATATAACTGTCAATTTGCACTGTACAGAGGAGGGGAAATAAAGAGCATGTTCCATGCATCTATGCCCAGAGTGCCATTAAAAACCAAAATGCCTGAAACTGTTTCCCACGGTGAAGCAATGCTGGCATATCTGTTAGAAGTGGAGCAGTTCTTTCTCACACTCTGTGTGCTGGGAGTGGTTTCCTAGATTAAATCAGAATTCTCAGGGATTCTTGAAGTTTTAGTTCTGATGTAACACGTCAGGTCAGGTGGAGTACTTAGAAGCACTCAGCATCCTCCAGTGGACGCTGGAAGGAAAGGAGATGTGACTATTTATAGGATTTAATGTTGCTTAAAATATCTTCAGCCATTTCACTCATTGCCCCAGTGAGAAGTAGGATTTGCATAGGATATCTAAAGCCATTTTGCTGAAACTAGTGAGTAGATGCCATAATGTAAACCCCATCAGCACCCACCTCCATGTCTTAGAGCTTGGTGAAATGACAAAATGTTTGTGTTGTCAAGCACTGACTGTACACTGCCGGTGTTGTGTGAATTCTGGGGGAGCCACAGTCTGTCCCAGGGACCTCACAGCCTGAGCCCAGCACAGCAAGAGCAGTTCAAATGCACCTGCTGACAGCCAGCCTGCTCTGGTTTCAGCATTTTCCATGGTGTGGTCAGGGTGTTCTCCAGGGACCGTTGTGTTTGAAACTCTTCTTTTTGATAATTCTAAAGGGTGCCAACTTTGAGTCTTACAGACTTGAAACTCTCATGAGAGGCTTTTTAAAGTGCCACATGTTTGGACCATGTCTCTTTTAGACATTTTATTCAAGATCCTTGCTTTTGGGGTCTTTCTGTTTTCTTTAAAGCTTGCTTTTCCTCAGCTTGGCAACATTGAATTTTCCTGGTTTTTATGGAAAGATGCCAGATTTCTAAGATTGTTTTTGTATTTTATTTCCCTGAATTTTTTAAGGTGAATACAAGAACTGATGGCTCACAGGGTGCTGCACTGAGAACACAGGATGCACCAGCAGCTCTGGCATTGTTACGACCTATTGTTTCTGCACAGTTGTTGCTTAGTATTTTGCAGTCCCTTTGAAATGCACTGTACAAGTTTCTGGTTCATTTCAATAGGGCTTTGTGTACTAAAGTGAATACGCATGCAAACCATTGCCAGGATTGATCCCAGAGTTTTTAAAATGCCCTGTGCAATCTGGGAGATGGGGATTTGCAGGCATTTCCATTCTTTGCCTGACTCTAATATTCATCACAGTATGTTTTGTAAAAATTGCTAGTACTGGATGTCCTGTTTAGATGTTGTGCAGAGGAAATAGTTTTCCAGAAGGTTCTAGCCATCCCTAAGAATGACAGGGATGTTGCACAATACTGCAAAGTGGCTAAAATGCCAAAACTGTTTCCACCGAAGTATTTGTTCCATTATGTCTTGTGCCAGCAGCTGTGCTCGTTCTCTGAAGTACCCTGTAGCCAGGCAGTGTCTCTCAGAGGTTCCTGGTGGTGTTGCCTGAAGCCCTGTTCCGTTCCATGGCCTGTGCTTTCCACTCATTTTTACCAGAGGTAGGTTCAGATTTCATAGTTGGAATTCCTGCTTCTTGCAAGTTGAGGGATTCTTTGCATCTCAGATTCAGACAGAGCCTACTAAACGACAAGGGGAAATGAAAAACATTACAGCCTGAATCCTCCTTTGTCCTGGCTTGAAGTATGTTAAGACTTGCATCCATCTGTCGTTTAAAACAGCTATTTTTTTGGGTTGTGGGAGGTGTTTTTTTGTTATTGTTGTTTTTTAGATTTTTTTTCCCTTCCCCTATGGAGAAGAAAAATACCCAACAATATTGCAAACCAGGTATTTTTCCTTCAAGGGTTGGGTTTTCCTTTGACTATTTGTTTTTCACATTGCAGTGAAACTTGAGCACAGGGTTATTAGGACAAGAGCTTGTATTGCAGGCTGTAAGATGATGAAAATGGCAGTAAAGATTGTGCAATTGTCTTCTAAAGTGCAGCTCTCTAGCTGGTCATGTATCAAATGAATATGAAGTTCCCTTCATGCCCTTCAGCACAAACTGAACACAAGGGAAGGAAATCACTACAAATGCAAGCATCAAATCTTTGAAGCTAACCCTGCTATCAAACTGAGGCTCTCAGCAGCCTAATGGGAGCTTGTTAGACCATGTGGTTAAGCTTAATTGGATGTGAGACATAGCTGACTGTGTATCAAAGTCATATGCCTCCAGCAACTTTATCCCCAGGTAACCTCAAATGAGAAAAGTATCACTGTTATTATTCTTTATTTGTAGTGCTGCAGAAGCTACAGGTCCACTGCCTTTATTACAGGCAAGGCACAAATCCACAACAAAGACTTTCCCAGGCCAAAGAGCTTTAAATCACACTTTCTGAAAACAGACAACAGGTGGATACAGGCAGGCAGGGAAAGCAGCAGGTAACCATGAGATTTTGACTGGCAGCATAAGAATAATTAAAATGAGTGTTCACCCAGGGCTTATTTTTGGATTTACGGGAGATGATTCAAACTACTTTCCCCCTCCTCTGGTTCACAGCTTGCATTTAACCTCTTTTTACTTTCTAGACAGTTGCATTAGGAATGCAAAATCCCTTCTTGACACAGTGGGTGTTGGTACCTCTCGATCCCCAACCGTTTAAGTTTCAGTCTCCAGAGGCGGAGTCTTGACCGAGGCTCGGTAGGAAGTGCCCTGGCCCCAGATACCTCTTTTGGGTCACAGCCCCAGGCCCTTGCTTGCCACCGAGGCAGGAGGCAGCTCTAGATGGCATCTTTGCCCTGTGCAGTTTCCTCTTCTGGAGGGAGATGACTCAGGTGAGCAATGCAGGTGCAGAGCCCAGCCCCAGAGATGTGATCAGAGGCAGACATTTGCAGAGGTGGTTTGGACACCCCATCCCTTTGGGCTCTGTCCTGACAAAACAGCAATCTGCAAAATCCTGGGAACAGCCAAACAGGCACTTCCCCTTCTGAAAAGGTCCCTTCTCCCCTAAACCTCAACAGCTGAAAGCAATCCCAAGTCTCAATTAGCTCCCAATGATGCCCATGATCAGTTTTCAGCCTGATGCACTTTGAGAACTCGGACATAATCTCCTTCCCTCTCTAACAGGCCATCATGCAATGCTGACAGGCACTCCTCAACTTCTCTCTGCTACCTATTCTGCTGAGGAAGAATTCTGCTGTAGGCAGCCCCTCACCTTCCTCAGCTTGTGTAAAAATGTGTTGTTTCTTTTGGTTTATTATATTTAAAATCTTGACTTTTTTTAGTTGGCATAATCCATCATCACTATAATCCACGCTATTTATTTATATATTTATATATATATATATAGCACAAAGCAGGCTCAGGTCTAGCCAAACAAATACTGATATTTAAAAAGGGGCTTCCTTAACATATCAAAACCATTCTAATACATCTCAACCAAAGATTGCACTTTTATAATAGGGACAATATTTTTCATCTCTGTGAAATCTGTATTGATCTCAAATAGTCTTTAATGTCAATCTGCAACCTACTTTCTTTGAAGAAAAAAATGAAAGAATTAAACATTTGCCCCATTAGATCAGACAAAGTTTCACATTGGCTTTAACACTAAATTAGTGTTAGGCTGGTTATATTCAGGGTTTTTTTTCTATTCTCTAAGGATTAAGGCTGTGATTTGTTGAATTATACTTGAACTGGACCAGATGTACTATTTATTGAGCTTATATAATCTTGTTAATTTAAGTTTTGGTTTGTAAACAGTTGAAACTTGTTAGTACTTCTTTAATTATGTAGGAACTGTCACCAGTATTAACTGATCTGTGTAACTGATTGCAAAGTGTTTCAATTTTTGTTTCTTAAGAAGAAAGATTTTAATAAAGAGAATTATAAAGCACATACATTGGTGGGCAATTGTCCCAGAAACAACATGCTTCTAGCTTCCCAGGGGATCTATTAAAAATCAAAATTAGTAAAAGATATTTTAAGGAGCAAGAATGAAGCAGGAGCACTAAAGGTTGCTTTCAAACATAATTTTTACAAGTTGTGGTTCGTGGTTCTTGCCAGGGAGCTCCCGCTGTACAGATTGTGAGTGATTGCTGTCAGCTGGTGCTGAAGTTGAAGCGAGCACATCTCAGCAGTTCACTCTGTAATTATTATTAATTGTTATTACCCACTCCTGTCCCTCTAGATCTGTCCTTACTTCCCTTTTCCTTTTTATTTCCAAATGAGCTGGGCAGCCTGTCTGTTCCCACTGGCTTTTTGCTGTCTCCATCTAGGTTGTCTTCTCAGCCTTCTGAAAGCACCATGCAAAATCTTCCCCAGCCAGGAACTTTCCCATGTCATCTCAACCCAAGTCCCTTGAATTTCCACAATTCCTCGGTTTCCCTTGTGCTCTCCCTCTGCCTTTCCTGATTTTTCTTCTTTTCAGCAGTGTCCTCCCCAGTGCCACCCCAGCTGAACAAGGACCTGTCCCACTCTGACCTTCTCCCTGGCTCACCACCACTGCCACCAGCTGGAGCTCCTGGAGGAAATGCTCAGCCTCGGCCAGGGTGATGTCAAGACATTCTTGTACTAAGTATTTAAAGAATGCCGTGAGGACAAAAGCTGAGGGGAGACTTTACCACAACATTTGATGAATTCATTGAGTGGAAAACACTGGGAGGAAAACTGAGACAAGGCAATGTCTGGTCCACGTACAAGGCAGGGCATGGGGCACTATCAAAGCAGGAGCTACACTTCCCACCCCCTCTCTGGGAGGGAATTGGGTCCTGTCTGCCCCACTGAGTGACTGGGGAAATGGGCAGAAAGGCTGGCAGTCAGTTTCCTGACTCTACAGCTTGTTAAATCAGTGTCTTTTAAGTAACTGTTTTGCAAGTGAGGCACATATCATATATTTTAAGCACAAATGGTTTCAGTTCTTCTGTTCTGGATGTATTGAAACCTTTGTTCATGTGATACCATCTCACTAGAGCTGTGAATCTCTCGCTCTAGTAATCGGGCAAATCAAATCATATATCCATAACCAAAGGAAGAAAAAAATCCAAACTGTGGTGTTCAAACACAATGTTTCAAGTCCAGGTTTTGTCACTCTTAATTTCCTTGGTGGAAAAGGAAACTCAGGTCTGGAAAACTTCACAGGTGAACAAAACATCAGCTTGGCCTTTTGACACAAGGCTGTGTCTGACCTCCCTCGGACAGCCAGGCTGTAAAACAGCAGCACTGTGCAGCCTGCCCCGCAGAGCAGCTCAAGGCTGACCCACACCAGGAGCCCTCTGTGGGAAGCAGAGCAGGAGGGAGGATGGGGCAGGGAGGTGGGGATGGTGCTGCCTGCTTTGGGCCGGGCTGATGTGGGGCTTGGCTGGGGGACGCTGCCCTGGCACACCAGCTGGGCTGACAGGCCCTGTGTGGAGCAGCCTCCCCCCTCCTGCTTCTCCAGCCCTGGGGCTCTGCCGTGTTTGTGCAGGTGGCAGCGAGGGCAGCCCCAGAGAACAGGTTTGCCTTGGCTTACTTACCTACATCCAACTCCACCAGTCTCCATGGATCTGTGTCAATAGGTCGAGCTCTCCTCGTGTGCTTGGCTCACTGCTGCAATGCTGCCACTCAAGGCCATGAGCACGTGGTATGTACCTGTGGAGGGGAAGTTCCCTGGTTGGGGACAAGAGAGGGACTCAACAAGAGACAGGGATTCTCCCTAAAACATCTTAGTGGAACTGGGTAATGCAGCAGTGAAACACAAAAGAAATACCCATAAAGATCAGCATTCAATGCCCTGAAGTTGTGTCGGGGGAAGTTTAGGTTGGATATTAGGATATTAGGAAAAGGTTCTTCACCCACAGGGTGGTTGGGCACTGGAACAGGCTCCCCAGGGAATTGGTCACAGCACCAAGCCTGACAAAGTTCAAGAAGCATTTAGACAAACAGCACATCCTTGTTGATCCCTTCCAACTCAAATTACTCTGTGATTCTGTGACTGTCATTGCAGGGCCTGAGCTGGTCTTACTGACCTGGTGGTCACCAATCCTTCCCAGCTCTCCTGCCATGCCCCACCTGCCCTTTCCTGGCCTTCAGCAGAGTTATGGTCCATTAAGTACTGGCAATCTGGCTCCTATCTTTCTGGAATAGTCTTGTACTCACCTGACATACTCATGGCACCATGGGAACCTCACTCCCCAGGTGCAGAAGTGAAAGAAGTAGAGGTAGTTTCCATTTATTCCTTCCTGTCCCCTTTTACTGCAAACATGAGGGTCAGTAGGGCCCTGGTTGGTGTCACAGGAGCGTGGGAGCACTGGGACCACCAGGATCCACCTTCCACACTGTGCATATGGTTTTCTTAGGGCTGATCTGCACACAGTTGCATCAGCTTTCTGCAGGGTGAGATTTCTAATCAGACACCCAAAGCCAGCAGCTCTCTCAGTTCACTTCAGGCCTGTTCTGGTTAAAGGGCTGTCTGTCAGAAGCAGCACTCAGCTACCTGAACTAGCTTCCTTTAAACTGAAATAGGAGCATACATCAATTTTTAATTAACTGGATCATCTGAATGAGTGGGCATGTCCAGAAGCTTTTTGTGAACTAGAAAGCTGCATAGGGCATGCTGAATTCAGCCTATTAAATGTTTAAATAATTGCCAGGCAGAATCTTGGACACTGTTCCTCAAGGTAATATAGTAAGTATCAGCAGCACAGCCCTGGGTCAGGAGGCAGCTTTCCCAGCCTAATTTCTTCCCTGTGCCTTAGAAACAAAGGCTCTTGTTTAAAAGCTGTCCTCCCCTTGTTTCTGAGCCTTGTTTGAGGACATGCATATTAGTTCCACCTTCCTTAAACACTGCCTTGGTGTCTTTAGAGAACACAGGAAGCCTGTTTTGTTTGTGGGTTTCTTCTCTGGCTGGGCTGCTTTTGCATTGCAGCTGGTTTATCTTTGGCAGATAGCAACCTGTTCTTGGCAGCACATTTTCACCTTGAGCTTACAGGGTGTAGCCACACTGTGTTTTGCACACCTGTGGTGGAGAACTAGGAAAATTTTGCCTGTTTGTATCACTGCTGAGATGTAAAAACCAGTTTCACAGCAGTACAATTAGTGCACTGTAGAGGTTCTGTCTCCCAAGGCGTGGGCACATTGGAGGGTGGGTGTGTGTGGGTGTGTGTGTGCACGAGCAAGGCTTGTGCTGCCTTGCATGGACTTTAGCACTGAGCAGCTGGCAATGGGACATGCTTCACCATTACAATAAAGAGTTGTAAAGCTGTTTTGGTGTGCCCAAGCTGAGTTTCTAACCTGCTTATCTACCCTGTTTGCTGTCACCTCCCACAACACTGTCTGTAGGTGGAAGCTGTGGTGACGAGCTTGCCAAGACACGGCTGCACCAAGACATTCACAGGGACTGGTGTCAGTGTTCCCCACAATCTGCAGGGTCTCTAGAAAGAAGGGAGACCTCAAACAGGTGTGCTCAATAGCAGAATGAGAAGAAAGAGCACTGAGACCAACAGCAAGAGCAGCCCAGGTCTGTCCTGATGCTAATGGGGATCAGCACCACTCCAGCTGAGCTATTCCAGTGCCTGATTCCAATTGGGAAAGATTAACTCAGGCAGGCAGGATGGATATGCTAGATACCAGTCTGGCAAGATATCAGCAGGCTGATGTCCCTGTGACTGTGTGTTCACAGGCTGTGAGTTACATGTTCTGCTCTTCTCTTCCTGCAGAGGCAGGTGCTGACTCACGAGCTGCTGATGTAGTTCAGCCATCAGCACATCTCTTCCCAAACCTCTTCCATGGGGTCTGATCTTAAAACCAGCAGTGAGAGTCTGGTTGAATTGAAAACTACTTGAGCACTAAGGTGAGTTAAATACCTGTTTAAAACAGCAGCAGATGTGAGCAGTGTGAGGAAGTACCGGGCTCTGCCAGCCTGCTGAAAGGAGGAAAAAAAACCAGAAGAAACCCCTCAGAAATATTGTTTGAGTATGTTCCTTCCAGGAGCTGCTCCAGCGAATCTCTGCACTTGGGGCATGCTCACACCATAGTGAGGAATGGCATGAGCTCACTTGCATTAATCACTTCTTGTCAGCCAGGCAAAGTGGGAAGTAAATTCTGTTTGCTGAAAGCACCATGCAGGTGGTCTAAGAGAATGGATGTTAGCTCAGCAGGAGCAGAGATTTGGGGTGGGTCAGCTGGTACCCAAACCAGAGCCACTGTGGTGTCTTGATTGCTTGTGATTGTGTGAATGAGCCTGAAGATGCAGACAGGATAAAGCAGAGTGATGCTTGTGAGGGTTTTGAAGCTCACATTTTCTCTTATTTGGTCCTGGAGGCTTTCAGCAAAGACCACCCACTGAAACAAAGAATCACTTTCCTGAAATGGAAGGGACAGAGTCATGTATTCAACCTCTTTCAATGCCCTTCTGTGATCTTGTGGAGCCTTTGAGTTCTCTTTTACCTACAAAAGGTTTACTATGGAGCAAAATGAGTTCCCAGAACAGAAAGATGCTCCTTTTCCAAGGGGATATGGGTTGTTGAGGCTTCAGGTAATGCTTCAAGGTGAGTAGTCATACATTGCTAAAATAATCTTTTCCCACCACTTTTCTCATGTCAGCATTTCTAGAGCTCCAGTGCGTTGTGGCTGCTGTTGTTATGTAAGGATTTATGAATGACTGCAAAGTTCAAAGGCATATTGGCAACCCCAAGTCCCAAAAAGCCAGGAGTCAGCCCAAGCCCTACCCCGTTTCCCAAGACAAAGTTGTTTGCCGACTATTTCTTTTCTTTTTTTCTTTTTATTAGCCCACAAACTTTAGGATCTCTTAATTCATCTTCCAGGTTCTTTTTAGCTTTTAGGTTGCACTAGTTTCATGGTTTCAAATCTTTCATCCACAAAACCTTGAGGGCTAGTGCCATACTTTGTTTATAAATGAAAGCTAAAATTCCCTTGTTTCAAGGAGCTGGGATTTTAGGATATAATCCCCAAAGCATATAAATTGTGATAAAATCACAGGAGTTTCCAGCAGCACACAGTGTCCTCTGTCTGGAAGAGGAGGTATTGGACTGCAGTGAGCTGCAGGCATCACTAGGTACTGTCATTTTAGTGAGTCAAATAAAAATAATATTGTGGTTAAACATGAGCTCTGCAGGCCTAACTAAAGAAGATAACCCCATCTATCTGCAGTGCTTCACAAAAGCACTGCCTTTGTAATCTCTGGATTAATGTTCATACTCAAGCACTCTGCCCCAGAAGCGTCTGCATCCCTGGCAGAGTGCATTAAAAGGATAAAGGCTCTCTGGGATGCAGAGGAGGCTGGTGCCAGCCAGGCATCTCCTGGGACACGTGGCTGTAGCTGCTTCCAAACCAGGAGCATTTCAACCTAAGTAATCCTCCTTTCTTCCCTCTCATTGCTCTTGACTGCTGCTTTAATTTCAGTGTTGTGCTGCCTTTCACGTAGCCCCCCTCAGCCTGAATCAGATCCCTATTGTCTGTGTTGTCAACACAGCTGTTTAAATCCCTTCCCCCAAATACCCCTGCTTTCCAGAAAGCTCCTGCCTGCAAGGCCCAGGCGCTGTTCTGAGTTTGCAGCTTTCTGTCAGGTCCTGGGCTGAGCTCAGATTCCTGTTTGGACCAGCATGAGGTAAAAATGGAAACAAACTCAGGAAAACGCTGCACTTGAGCAAAGCCTGATGCTCCCTGGTTGCCTGCTGGAGGCTGCTGCAGCCTGAGACTGGCAATGAAGAATGAAGCAAATGATTAGCATTATTAAAAATGCTTTGCAATTATGCAGCACCTTTTCATCTAAAGATTTCAAAGCTTCGTAGCACTCACACAAAGTTACTTATTATCCCTGGCGTTTAGCAGAGTCAGGAAACGCAGGAAAGCAGCTAAGTGACTTGCCTTAGGTCATGCAGTAAGTCGGCGTCAGAGGTGGGAACCCAGCCCCGAAGTGCTGACTCTGTGGCTCATGCCCCAGCGAGAAGACACACCCCACCTTCTGCTGCAGAGAGAGTGCCAGGCCAGCTCCTTGGGGAGGGCAGAGAGTGGGGAAGCACTCAGCCCCGCTGAGCATCAGCACAGCCTGGGCAGTGCCCTGGAGACACCTGGCTGGGAGCAGCACCACCGTTCCCAAGCTCTGCTCCATTCCCCAGAGCCCTGTGCACACGGCTGAGGGGCTGTCGTGGCACCTCTTGTGCCTGAGGCTGCAGTCCAGCTTGCCTTGGCATGGTGTGGGGTGGGTGAATGCAGCCAGCGACCTGGAGGGCCTGGAGGGCAAGGTGTGCTGCCCTTGGGCGGAGGAGGGCAAGTGTGCTGCCCCTGGGCTGAGCACAGCCACTGCAGCCCCACCTCCAGCCCACTGGCCATACGCACATGGGAGGACCACAAGGACCTTCCTCAACAGGGGACAATTCAACCTGGACACCCTGGGGGACACTACTGAGGAGCAGAGGTGGTTTTCCCTGTACCAGCACTGCAGCCAGGCTGCTGTTCTCCCAGCAGCACTGGCTCCCTCCAGACCGGGTGGTCCAGCCTGCCAAGGAGCCTGGACATTCAGACACCTGCCAGGAGATCAGGAGATGTTATGCTCTTTGGCCCACGGCTCAGCGGGCTGGGCTGTGGGAGGCACTGGGTGCCAAACCTTTGTGCCTTGCAGCAACAGAGCTGAAAATGTCAAGTCCTTGTATGCTGACACTTGTCTGGCTTCAGTCCATGATAGGACTTAGGGACAGTGTTCTGTTTTTGGGGAGGAAAGTCAGAAGGAGAGGAGAGGAGATGTGGAGAAAAAAACAGGAGTGAAATGGGGCGACGAAAAGAATGTAGACATTTAGACCTCAATGGTCAGGAGAAGAGCATGGCTGAGTGTCTTGGCCCCAGTGAGGTAAAACACCTTGTTAGTCTTGACCACAAAACGTGACTGGCACAGTTATATTTATAAGGTAAAAAAAAAAAAAAATTCTAAAAAGACCAACTACTTCTGTTCCATCTCTGAGATACTTATTTTTACCCTAGAACTATAATGAAAATCTACTTTGGTAAATTTTTTTTCTTGGAGACTTGAGATGCTGCAGGTTTTTTTAGTCATAAACAGTACCCTGTTCAAAATATTATATCCCATTTATGAAGGCAGACATGACTGATACAGCTTCAGAGTTCCAAGGGGTCTATTTAAATAAGTAACAGGAACTAATCCATATAGTCAGCTTTCCTTAGGAGCTTGAAGATTTACATATCTAAATTTCACTGCGATGAGACTCCAGGATAGGGATAAAACTCAGTTAACTTTGCTGGAGATAAAACCCAGGCAAGGGGAAAAGCTTGGAGACAGATGCTGCAGTTGAATGAACTTATACCTCAGAAATGCTACTTAGAATGAACAGTCATTGCAAGGAATCATTTTAGAAAGCAAAAGAACCGATTGGGTATAAAAGCTATGTCTCAAAAGGGAGTCAGAGTTTTGTCTTTTAAAGGACATTAATAAAAAAACGGGAAAAATTTTTTCCTCGTTGCATATGGCTGAAGAAAACAGAAGGAAGAAGAAATTACAGGGGATAGAGATTAATATGCATTGGGTATGTGCAAAACCTGAACTCATACTCTGCTTTAACTTTTGCTGAGGATGTTAATCATGTGGCTGCAGATGTGAGGGATAATAGGATGGGGGTATGGAAATGTTTGTGGCCAGGATAGAAGCAAATCTCAGGGCTGCTTCCTGCGCTGAAGGCAGAGGAACGGGCTAATCCACATGCCAGAGCTCTGGAAGAACTGGCCTGATGTCTCTAACAGGTCCCTCAGTCGGGGACAGGAGCACAGCAAACCTGTACAGAAGAGGTGAACTGATTTGGGCAAGAAGAGGCATGAAGACTTCAGCTTAATAGCATAAGGACAGATTCAGAAACAAATGGAGAAGGAAAGGCTAGCAAAAGAGAGGGAGGTAAATGGCATGAGATGAAATGGGTTTATCAAACCCATTTATCTTTCTTGGGTAAGGCAAGCTGCAAGCCATTTTCTTAGTGGAGGAAATGGGGTAAATCTCACCTCTCTGGACCTACATTGCACATTTCATATGGTGCCACTTGGAATGCTCTTAAGAAAAAGGAGAGGCGCTTTTGCACAAAGAATAAACCCCTTAAAGACCTGGTGTAAGAGCAGCAGGGCTGTCAGGCTGGAGGGCAGTTACCAGAGGAGTGTTAAGCATCACTCTACAGATCTGGCAAAGTGCTTTTGTAAATGAGCTTGGCACTAATGTTACTGGAGACCTGGTGAATTTGCTGATGACAGAAAATATGAAGCAACCTCAGGAGAGAGGAGGCTTACACAGAGAAAGGTAGATAGCAGAAAGTGGTGGTCATAGGCACAAATGACCAAAGCCTTTCCTACAATCTTCCTGGCAGCTCACACTTTGATCACCAAGTGACTGAATTGTCAACAATGGAAATAGAAAGTGAGAAATGCAGTCCTGGAAGGCAGCAGAAGGAGTACAGCCCAGGCTGCACTGAAGGCTGGGGCCAGCTTGAGAAGAGGCTATCTCACTTCATTTTGCAAAGCAAATACTGCAAGCATGAGGCTCTCTCTGCATAAACGCTCCCAGGAAAGGAAGAGAGAAGAGCTGATGGTGCTAAGGGCCAGTGCTGGTACAGAATAAATGATCAAAAGGAGGCATCAGACATTTTGATTAGAAGATCATTACCAACCATTTGACCATGTGGTTCTGGGATGGCCTCCCCACTGCAGTCGTGCATGCAAGATACTGAATCACTTTGAAGATGGAACTTGGCAAGGTCACGATAAGGATTATATCACATGGTGCCTTTGGTAGGAGACCTGATGGCACAGAAGTTCCTGCCAATCCTAAGCACAAAGGTAAATGTTCTGTAACCCTGTGTCCGTGTAAATATAGGGCATGTGATTTTATACACACAAAAAGCAGGCACATGATTTATTAATCACAGGACCTCAGCTTGTCAAATAATAATTACAAGGCAATAACACACCTTGTTTTAATAAATGGCTCCCTAAGATTTTTCTCCCACAGTAAACCAGTAAAAAGGGACGATTATTCTGAGGTAGAGGTGGCATCTTGTGTTTCTGGTTGTTAGCTTTTACATGAACTCACTGTCTGGAACTCTTAAATCAAGTACTCCCATTTTTCTGCACATTTCAAAAGTTCAGCCCTTTCCAGTAAAGCGTCTTCTCAGATGCGTGACTGCCCTTTGTTAAGGCAAGAACGAACAGATGACAACGGCAGCACGAAGGAGACATGCCTGGAACAGTTTTACAGAGCAAACCGGGTGCTGCCGCTGCCAGGAAGGTGTGCTCGGAACCCTGAACAGGGGAGGCTTCTTGTGCAACGTGAGGGGCAAGTCCCGCAAAGCCAGGGGCAGGAAGGCAATGGTTCGGAAAACTGTTTATGCAAAGCCATGGCGGTGGGTGACACTTCAGTCTCCGTGCTCGGGCAAACGCGACGCGATCCCTGTCCATGTCTCAGGGGCTGCAGGGCCAGGTCTGCAGCACAGCCCCGCGCCCAGCTCCCGCACGGAGCTGCACGAGGATGTGCAGAAGCAGCTCTAATTACTGAGCATTAAAAAAGGTGAAGGCGTGTTTTAGCACCCTTTCAACCTAGAACTGACGCTGCCTGATGAAGTAGAATGGGTTTGCTATGTTTGCAGTTCATTTCATGAAGGCACCTTAGCCGAAGATGCAAAAATAAAAGTAGTCTGAAGGGAAAGAAAGCAGAAGGCCAAGAGACAGGCAACTGAACAGAGCAGATTGATTTAACAGATATGATACATTTTTGCTGTCTGCATTATGTGCGGAAATTCTTATTCCAAGTGACACAGTAACAGACTCGACTGTAATCAAACAGCACCGCTGAGGTGTCAGGAGCACAGATGCTCCCTATCGAAAATATTTAAAACAGAAAGTAAAACTTTGAAAAATCCACAGTGGGGAGCGCAAGGGAAATGCTCGGTGGTGTTTCTAACCCAAGGCAACCTCTCTCCGCCTTTCACTGCTCTCTGTCGGGCGGGAGGTCGGGAGCGCTCGGCCGGAGCCGGGTGAGAGGCAGGGCCGGCAGCAGCCGGGGCAGGCCCCGGGAGCGGCCGGGGGAAGGGCTGCTCCGCGTTTTGGGGAGCTCCAGCCAATGGATTCCTCCCCTGGGTGTTACGGGAGGGCTTGGCCTGCATGTGAGAAAGGGAGGGGAGCGTTTGAAAACAACCCAGCAGGCTCTAAGGAAGGAAGGAAGACTGCTAGAAAGTGACCTGCTCGCCTCCGTGCAAGCATTTTGCTCCAGGTGATCGGCGGCTGTAGGGGTGGGAGCGCAGGAGGGGCCGGGCGCGGCACAGGTAACCCGGGATGCAGGGGTCCAGCTGAACACCCCTCACTGGCTGCCTCCAGCTGCAATCCACCAGAAACAGTCCAAAGAGTTTGTTTGGTTTTTTTTTCCTATGGGAGGAGGAATTTTGCTTTTTTTTTTTTTTTTTTTTAAGGGGATTTTGGTGGTATGTTTACTATTAATATGTCTGGGGGAGGGAGGGCAGGAGGGAGCGAGTAGGTCTCTACAGCTCAGAGGTTAGCATGTGATCAGCTGTTTTCTAGTTATTGCAGGCAGCTTTGAGGTTAGAAAGGGAAAAATAGGCGATGTCTTTTAAGAGGCTGTTTGATACAATGGAAAAATACAAATTATCTTTCATGCACATCAGTTTTTTCAGGTCACAGTACTTTAGAAATCAGAAAATATGTGCAGATGAGATTTTCAGTGATTGATAACCCAGCTGCTAATAGAGACATTCAGCAGAAGAAAGAAAAAACACACTATTTTCCTCTCTGGAAGTGTGCTGGATGGTTTGGGGGTTTTCATCTTCTTCTGACTACTGACCCAGCTTTTAGGCCTCTAGGAAGTGATCCAGTCCTAAACTTTAGCAGAAAATCCTCTAGCAATTTTCTGTGGTGCTTTAAAAGATGTAATTGGCTTGATGCGGTATTTTGTGCCATCTTCTCTTGGGCAGGTTCTGGTTACTGTTTCAGTCACCTCTTCCTTCTTTACTGAAAAATCTCTTTATAGCCCCACTCTGCTTTGCAGGGAAAGCTGAATTCCATGATCAATGTTAACAGGTAGAATTTATTTTCCAAATTTCAGTGATGACTCTGTGGTGGTTTGCTTGGTACGCACGAGTCAGCAGAGGTGCAAAGAGCAAACTAGGAACTGTTTTTTGATTTATGGGGAAACAACATCTTTTAAAGCTGCCTCTAGGTCGCGTGTGAAAAAAATCTTGTGTGAGCACGTTAGACTGTTCTGACTTGAAAAAGTCTGCAATTTAGTGTCTTCATGAGTGAGAAATGTTTTTTTTCCTGTCATTTGGTTGATGTGAAACCATCCTGAAAACACGGCAATCGTGCTGCACATTCTTTTAACAGATAATTGTTGTTTTAAATCTTAAACCTATTTGGATGATTCATGCAGAGCCAGGTCAGTAAATTAATTCAGAGGTTCTTACACTTTGGCTCTTATTTCAGTCAGAAGTATATCAATCTGAAGTAGAATTACACGGGAGAAATACGTAATAATACTACGAAAGTCAAGTCACAATCTGGTTAACTGAGGTTTCTCTTGCTGGCAGCTGGAAAATCCTGTAATGCACAAGCACCAAAGCAGAAGGGATCTCTATTTGCTTCCCTCATTGCTTGGGCTCTCTGGAGTGACAAATTAGGGAGAGAAAACAAAGGGTGAGCTGAGTTTTGAGGAGAGACCTGAACGGGGACAAAGCACATGACAATGAGAGGAGACTGTCATCTCTAATTAGGTGCGTGCCCTCAGGCAGTTCGTACAGAGCAAACAGGGTAAACGTAAACTAAAATAAGGCGGAAAGTTTGGAAGGCTGTGGACGGACATGCACGGTTCGGCTGTGAATCCTAAACCTGCGGCGTGTTGAGAGTTTCAGCAGGGCAGAAAAGCTGCAGCAGCTCTCCCCGTGGATGGGCCGGGCAGCAGGAATCCCGCCCGCCCGCACCCCGGCCCCTGCTGAGGGACGGGCTCGTGTGGGGAGGCGGCCGAGGGCCTCAGCTCCCCGTGGTTAGCAGGGAGAAACACACACGGATAAGAGGTGATAGATTATTTTTTCTGATGGCTTTGCTTCAGAAAAGGAATAAAAAATAGACTTTTAATTAAAGAAGTAGGGCGGCACGTGGAGGAGGAGACAGGCACAGCTGCCGCGTTTCCGCGGCTGCCCCGGCGCTAACAGCCAGCACCCCCGGGCGGGATGCGAGGAGCCCTTCTCCCACATCCCGGGGGCTGCCGCTTCCCAGCTGCCCCCCTCACGGAAGGGCCCAGGCGATGCTCTCCTGGTCCGGGCGGGGTCTCACAGGGAAATGGAGGGCGCTGCTCAGGTGCGCCTCAGCCTCTCGCTCCCCTATCCCGCACCGACGGCTCCTTCCCCCGCCCCCGCGACCCACCCGNTGAGCCCTCGGCCCCGCTCGCAGCGGCCTGCAGCCACCGGTCCGGCGGCCTGAGGCGTCGGTCCCGCCCGCTCCTCGGCGCCGGCGCTGCGCCGCCGTTGGTCCCGGCCGGCGGCACGGGTTTGGTAGGAGTACCGAATCTTACCGTGGCTTTTGTGTGTGTGGCTGCAGAACAGCAGCTGGTGTTGGCAGATCTCCAAAGCTCCGGTGATGGGGGGTGTTTGCCTATAGTTAGGGAGAAGGGAAAAAAAGTGTATGCTGTGTGGAAGTTACTCGGGGATGCTTTGCACCTCGGGACGTCTTGATAGCTTTTGGAAGCTTTGTCCTGCTGCGTGTGTTGTTTCTAAAGGTTAATGTGCCTGCTGAGGTAGAATTGCCTGTTCAGATGAAAAGCAAGAAATAGTAGTGGGTGCAGAGCACCAAGCATGTTTTCTTTGTGGATTTCAGCGACTTAGAAAAATACTCTTGTCTTATGAACTACTTTAAAAGTACTATTATCACTGATTAATCTTAAAAATTTCCATGGCGTTTATGTTCTGCCTGAAGTGCCTTCTGTCCATTTTGTTCAATATTATCTCTTCCAACATGGATTCTGATGTTTTTAAGGCAGTTTGCGAGTTGTGTTCCACAGTTTTATTGGTAGTGCTGTGTGATGGATGTCTGCAAATCAGAAAATGGGTTTTGGATACAGTGATAAATCCCAGCATCCTGAAGCTCCAGCAATCTGCTGGTTTGAGTTAGTGAGAAGGTGCATGGCTAGACTGACAGTGTATCTCCTGATCACTATGACAGCAGGGCTTGTAAGGCTTGGATATTCCATCATCCCTGTGATAAACCAGGTAGGGCGCTGGGTCTCAGAACGACATCACGTGGAAGTGGGGTTGTTGTTTATTATGTTGCCACGTGTGGAGGATTTCAGCTAGGGTCCTCTGCAGGAAGAGCATTTCTCCACTTGAAATTTAGAACGTGGTTACAAATGATGAAAGCTGTGATTATCATTTAACATAGCTTTTGTCCTTTTTTGGTTTTTTTCCCAAGAGGTGGACAACTGATGGAACATTCCACTAGGAAGGATAAAACTGTTCTTACAAGGTAGTTTGTGCAGATCAGACTGAGACCCACACGGAAAAATATCTCAACCAGCAGTGACTGAGAACACTTGAGAACTCCTGAATGATTGCTTGAGGTAACTCACGAGAAATGTTTATTTTATAAAAATGTGTGGGCCAGGGAAGACTTACTGCACAAGGCTGGGAACTGTTTGGTTTGGCATTAGCAAATACAAGACCACGACAGCTGAATGCTGTGCCCCAAACCAGCGTTTCTTTATTGCCAACGGTCTGAGATGAATCATTTGCCGTTAATGGGTCTGTGGCTGGCAAGTCGGCATGAAAGGGGAAAACCAGGGGAGAGAAGAAAAGGGGAAGGGAATGCAGCTGTTTGGTGTCACAATCTTGCCACTCCACGGTGAACAGTTTTCAGGGCAGCAAAGGATGAGACGGGGATAAAAGGGCTACGGAATTCCTGTGGGACAGGCACAAATACCAGTCATATTCCCAGGCCTGTGAAAGGATTTGTGAAAATCTTGCAGCTGAAAAAGTGTACGAGGGAATTCTGGGACCGCTTAAATTTTTGTGTACCTAAGGGAAAGATGGAGGATGCCATCCTGTTCCCAGTGACGTGGGGTGGTTTGGAGAACAGCAGCAAAAGAGAAGTGTTTATAAACGAGGAGAACTTTATCCCTTGCAGATTGAATGGTGGTTGCAAGGAGTGTTTGCAGGGTGCAGAAGCACAGATGTGAAAGCTTGATAGCTGTATGTACACATGCAGTAAAACAAAGGCTGTGTCCGTGAGGGGAGGATCAGAAATGAGCTTGTTTTCTAAAGGCTGGGCTGAACTCGATAAATTGGTACCATTTTATCAGCATCATTCACATGAAGAACGTTTCTCTCGTGCGTGCAATTAGAACACTGATATTGTACACTCTTACAGATATCCACCTGGCAGCACAGGACAGTCTTGGTTGATAGAGGTAGCTTTTATCAGCTGAAAAAAGCTGCCCACATGGGGCTTTTAGCCTTAAAATAACGGCTTTTGTCCCCTTTCTAAGCAGCAGAACTGACAGCTGCTGAAGCACCCAGGCCTAGGTGTGTTGGAGGGTGGTGCTTCTCTCTTGCTACACCATTGACCTTCCCAGGAACTTTTCAGTTGTTACTAATAGTTAGTTATAGCTTAAGGCCCCCCATTTTTTTATTTTGTGAGTGAAGTCTTTGTATTTTACTTTGGTCTAGCGTTTTTTGTTCTCTAAGTTTTTCTGTTTCTGTTTAGGCCTTGGAGGGAAAACATTAAGACTTTACATTTCACAGTCAGCTCTGTTAAGCAGCTATGGAAATAGAAAAGGAACACATTTATATTACTCCAACAGGTAAGTCATACAATCAGTTGTTTTGGATTTTTTTACTTAAAATTGCTTAGCTGACCAGGAGTGTTCTCTGTCGAAAAGGTGCATCACCTGATAATTTTTTTAACAATAGTGGTCAAAAAAAATCATCAAAAACTTACAGAATAGTTCTTTCAATTATATATCATAGAATCCTGCTCAATTATGTTTTTTTAAAATTTATTAAAATAATAAAGTTAGCATTTCTGTAAGTTACTGGATAGTCGTTGCACTTGCCTCTTTATCATCTGAGTTCAAGTAGTGCTGATGTGAAGAAAAGAATAAACTTAAAAGCAAAATGTGTAGGTGTGTTTAAGAGGTACAAATTCTGCTTTTGTGCAACAATTTACCTTAAAATTAGGGGAAATGAATGTTGAATGCTTGACAGGAAGTGGGCTGGCATGGGAAAAATTTAGGAAGTAGATGTTGGAGACTGCCATGAACTGGACTGTTTTGTGCATGTCACACATTTATTTTATGATGCTTAGGGTTACACATGTTGTTTCTTCATGTTGCTTTCTGTATCTTCCAAAGGTTATGATGGTCTGCACTGACTCTTTCATGTCAAAGAGGTTTTAAGTGTTTTTCAGAATAACATGTTTATATTTTAAGACGACAGGTAATGCAGTTGAGGTGGCAATATACTCCATATGACTTCTAATATTTAAGCAGAATTAAGTTAATGCAGAAGACACCTTGGTTCTCTATGTTTTAGAATTATATTTGGATAATAGGTGCAAAGCTGCAGGAGAGCTGGGTTGACAGAGTTTGGACAGTTTCAGTTGTTAATGAAGGTAGCCCATAAAAAGCACAGATTTTAAGTGAGCTGCTGGGCTTTATGGCAGGGTAATGAGGTAAATCTGGATAACTTCTTAATAAATAGTAAGCAAGGTATTAAAGTTGATTGAAGACTGTTACTGCCTGTATATGTATATGTTGTATGATGTGAAAATGAGAAGCTGGAACATCTGTACCATTTTATAGGTTCTTATTATTTTACTTTACTTTATTTTATAAGTTTTTGGAAAATAGTATATGTGTTCAGTCTGTTTTTTCAAGCCTAACTAGGTAACTAATAGTGGAGGGCCAGTTGGTTACCATATTATGGAGAAAGGGGTTGCAGCTGGAAGTGACAGTGTTATATAAAAAACAGCTCATAGTGCAGTGAGAAATATTAATTCCTATGGGTTGGATGTTTCCTGTGGAGGATTTCCTTTAGTCTTGAACCTGAGATCAGGATTGTTTAAGGAGGTTGGGCTGTAGCCTCCCCTTTAATCCTTAGCTATCCGAGTCAGGGCTGACTTGTGTTAATTGTTGGCCATTTTCTTTGGAAACTGAGAAAAAAGTAAGTGGTTACTGAAGAGTGGAGTTTCTGGACAGCCATGTCTCAGGTCTAAACTGGAGAAATTCATGGGAGACTGAGCATGAAGAAGAATTTGAGTGCATTTGACTGAGAGGAGCTGGTTGTTGCTGATGGGGTCTCCTGGGAATGAGAGGAAGGAAACCTGTTTGGGTTTGCTCTTTTTTTTCCCCCCTCTGTTAGCTTTATGCAAATCTCTCATTGTTTTATTAAAATGTTAGACAAACAGAGAAAGCTGCTTGTGAGAAATCTTTTCCTGGATGTGATGCATGCTTTTCTTTTTTAGCTTGCTGCAAGCATAAAAGGAATGCTTTTGTGGGAGTAATGAGTGGAAAGATGAAGCTTAGCCTGGAATGGCTGCACTATTGCTCAGCCATAGCATTCACATCTGTGAACTCCAGTATCTAAATGTTGTTTCTTTGATCACAAAGGAAGCATTCCATACAAATTTGCTCAGTTTAATATACTCTTTGATATGGGTAAATACTTGGAGATTGGCAATATTTTATTAGTCCACTTTGCTTTAAAAACAATTTTTCATGAACTTGTTTTGAAGTGAAAAAAACATAATTCTGAGAAATATTGCCAAATGCATGTTGCTGATGAGAAGGTATTGGAAGGGTGAATTAATGCATTAGCTAAGTTCAGATGTAAATTTTGAATACTCTTCATGTTCTGGGTTTATGGCAGTGAGCTTTTCTGTAAAGCAGTTCTGGAAAAGCAGCTTCTTCTGAGTGCCCTCTTATTGCCCTGCTGGTGTTGGGGCTGTGGGTTGTGTCTTCAGGACTCCACTCAGTTCTGAAGAAATGGGGAACTCTGTAACAGCTGAGGCTGTTCTCTCTGTGTGTGTCTTCTGTTTGCAGGCACTCCCAGGGTACTCACTGGAATGTAAGTAGGTTCTCAGGTGCTTTTCCTTTTTTTATTTTTTTAATCTTGGTTAGTTAGGAAGAGGGAGAATAGCTTGTGAAAGCTTTTGTGTGTAATGCTCTAAAGACATTCTGCTGAACCTCACAGCACAAGTTGGAGACTACTTAACTTCGTGAAGACTTTGGACCTAAACATTAAATGTGCATTAGCTTCCTCAGAGAATGAAGTTATTGTGCTTCTCCTGCTCTGAGATATTTACAGATCCTTAAGTTGTGAGAGAATTTTTTGTTGGGTACAAAACAAACCCATTATATTTGATTATGTTGTGTTTAGAAACAGTCTTGACAGAAGCTACAGTGAGGGACAATCCATAGAGAAGAGAGATCCCACTGATTCAAAGGACTGTGAATTCTAGGAGTCTTCATTACCAAGCTCTCCAAGCTCTGTACTGAACAGCATTTTCCCCCTATAACTATTAAAAAAAAAAAAAGTAGTGACTTTTTATATACTTCTATGCCTAAATTGTTGCTTTTCTTGCTAGTGAGCTGTGTTTGAAGTTCCTTTTAAATAAGGGGAATGTTGGTTGATGACTTAGGGAGTTAATTTTACTTTAAAGAGTGACGAGTCTTGTAACATTGGTGAGTTCCTACAGAATTTACTGTATTGGCAGTTTTGTTTCTAAATCAAGAGAAGAGTGGGTGGAGTGAGAATGAGGCACTCAGATCTAATGCACTTAGGAGTTCGGATAGTTTTTGTTTAACAAGGGTGGGGTTTTCTGTGGTTTATGTATTTATGTATGGTTTTATTAATTTGCTTTCCAACTCTTGACATCTGCTCTGTTTAGATTGTGGATATTTTGTGCAGGGGATTAAGGAACTCCTTATTACTGCAGTATGTAGACATACCTTATAAACAATGTTTGCCTTAACACAGTTGAAAACAAGAGTTCTATATGATGTTATAATCCTTTCTAAATGCTGTGTGTTTTGGTATTATAACATAAAACTGTTTAAAATGAAAAGATATTTTTCTGTGTTCTTTTTAAGAACTTGAGAATCTAAATGATGCTCCATTTTCTGGTGATGAAGAAAATGGTGGGTCTGAGGAGCGAAAAACTGAAATCAATGGAAATTGGATTCCTGCAACTTCAATTACTGAAGCCAAAATAAATGCTAAAGCAAAGAGACGGTTGAGGAAAAACTCTTCTAGGGATTCTGGGAGAGGAGACTCTGTAAGTGAGAATGGAGAGCCACTGAAGATTGGAGTTGTTCCAACGAGCCCAAAGGGGAAACTCCTGGACAGGCGATCCCGGTCTGGAAAGGGAAGAGGTCTACCAAAGAAAGGTTGGTGTAGCTCAGGGAAGAGAGGAGAATGAGAAAGATAAAGATTTGTTCAAAGCACAGGACGTTTTTTTCTGCTGGGAATTGTTTTCATAAACCACAGTCTCTGTGCAGGCTTTTGGCCCTTTATGTTATTTAGTAGGTGGCAGCAAATCTAGTATGTTTGTGATCGATCAGCATCTGTCTTTGAGGGAAGTGCATTTCCTTAGCAGCCTTAATACACAAATCTGATTACTAATGCAAATTTAAATCATGATTGTATTCAAAAATACAGTTTCAACCTCCAGTAATTCTTGTGCAGTCCATACTGCTTCTAGTGTTCTACTGGAACATGATGAAAAGTGGCTGAGGAAGTGGGAACTTGTCAGACAAACACACCTTCTTCAGCATCCATTGTTACTCAGGAGAGGGGCACAAGCAGTGATAGATCGCTCTTAAGTGCAAAGCTGTTGTGTTGAAATCAGAAATGCTGTTTGTGAATTGGTGGTCCTTACTTACTCCCATATTTTGCCAGGTGGAGCAGGTGGTAAAGGAGTTTGGGGAACACCAGGTCAAGTGTATGATGTGGAAGAAGTGGATATTAAGGATCCTAATTATGATGATGACCAGGTATGGAAACAGTTTCTTTGCAGTGTTGGTTTATATTTCCTTTTATCTATTTCAATGGCCTTGTGAGTTAACATGAATGTCAGCCTGGCTACTGAAATGGTCGTTTTATGCTCAAAAATAGATTATGGGCTAATAAAAAGTCAGCTGGTGTAGAAGTCACAGTGTAATACTCACAAATCTAATTCCCAGGCCCTCTTTCTGTGCCTGAGCAAGCAGCAACCCTTTCCCAGGTGTGTTGTCCACTGCTGGCTCCCATGGAGGTGGATGTTGCAGTGCTGCTCCACATTGCACACGGACACTGTGTTAAAAATGCAACACAGGCTTGCTCAAGTTGGGAGTTTACTGGGGACAGTATCCTTTATAGATTTTTCTCCTCTCTGTATTCCCAGCCCACTCAATGTCTTGTCTCCTTGGTATAAACACTTCATGAAGTTGATAGCTTGGATATTTTGTTGACATATAGTTATTTAGAATATGTTGTGGAAGATGGTATCTTACAGCCATTTCACTGGGGGAAGAAAGCAAAGCTTCTTGGGCAGAGGGACTTTTTACCATTGAAAGGGAAATGGTGATTACAAACAGATTGCTGAAGTCTCTGAGATCAGTACAATTCCAAGACTGACCATAAGTACATTCTGTGAGACATAAGCAGAGCAATGGTGGTGTCCTTTGAGTAGAGGCTGTTAGCTGTAGTCATAGCTGCTGAAAGAATGGTATGTGAGAATATCACAAAACCTTCTTCCAGGATCAGTCTTCCCTAAAATTTGACACTTCACATTAACAGAAATAGCCATTAAAAATGGAGCTGACAAGTGCATAGAACAAAGTTTAATGAAGAATGAACACTCTGTGTAACTTTGGTGTGATAGAAGGTTTTTTGATTTCTACTATACTTGTTGATCATGAAAAGTTTATTTCCATTAAACATTGGTTGAAAAACGTCTTTGATCAGATATCTTTGTTCAGCTCTGTAGTATTGCTCTGAATGTTGCTTCTGTAGGTGCAGAGTAGGGAATTGAATTAGAGCAGGGAGCTCTGGTGCTGCTGGAACTCTGCAGGACAGGTGATACGTGATGCAGTTGCTGTGTGCCTCTTTTTTCCCCCCTGGGAATGCCTTTGCTCACAAATACTCTGAAAATGCCTTTTCTGTGATTTGCATGGCACACCTCTCTGGTCCCAGTCACCAGGGAAGAGGGAACAAGGCAGGGTTCTGCCAGGGACAGGAGTGCCCCTGCAGGGGAAGGTGCTGTGGCACAGCCAGCTCTGCTTCTTCTGGTGCTCTCCCTTCAGCATGGAGGCACTCGACCTCTGCTGCTGTGGTATCACTTGAGTCCTAGGAACAGGTTTTGGAGTGTTTGCAGTGGTTTAACAGGAAATTGACAGAATATTGACCACCAAGAACAAAGCATTAAGGATTAAAACCCCCACTATTGTGATGCTATTAGTGCTGCATAAGGTGCAAGAAAAGACAGTAAAGGTATCTGCTTTTGTTGTCTTTTAAAACAGGAGAACTGTGTCTATGAAACAGTAGTTTTACCTCTTGATGAAAGAGCATTTGAAAAAACTTTAACACCAATCATCCAGGAGTATTTTGAACATGGAGATACTAATGAAGTTTCGGTATGTTATGTGCCTTTTTAAATCTTTGATTTAGGGTCATGCAAGTGCCAGCTATAAGTGAATTTATAGAAAAGTTGGCAAGAATTGTATCATAAGAATACCCAGGCAGTTATATTAATTACATGAGCAGAAGCATATATGTAATTTTATGAGCACATAAATATTTATTTGAGGTCGGTTTATATATTTAAATAATAAAAATTATATAATCTCATTGTTTTGTTTTTCAAATCTTATCTAGGAGATGCTGAAGAATTTAAACCTTGGTGAAATGAAATACAGTGTGCCAGTGCTGGCTGTTTCCTTGGCATTAGAGGGGAAGGCCAGTCACAGGGAAATGACATCTAAGCTTATCTCTGACCTTTGTGGGACAGTAGTGAGCAAAACTGATGTGGAAAAATCCTTTGATAGACTGCTCAAAGAACTACCTGAATTGGTGTTGGATTCTCCCAGGGCACCACAGGTATATTTGTAAATCTTTATGCCAGTAGTCAAAAGCTTTTTGTGGCAAAAATAGATCAAATAAACTGAAATACAGTGTGTTTTGAAAAATACCTATTGATTTTCTTACTGTCTGTAATCCTCTCCCAATTACCCAGGCTGTGTTTTCACTTTGAAACAGCTCATTTAAATAAAATCTGAAAACCGAGCACATTATAATTATCTACTTAGATCTTCTTTGAAATTCAGCATTTAATTAAAAATGCTTCTGTTTTGTTGCAGTTGGTGGGCCAGTTCATTGCTAGAGCTGTTGGAGATGGGATCCTAAGCAGTACCTACATAGATGGCTACAAAGGCACTGTGGATTGTGTCCAAGCTCGGTAATTTCCTTGCCTTCTATCCAGAGCCAGTTTTCTATTCCAAAGGTCAAAGATGATGATCAGGAATTTACAGCATCAGAATAAAGCATGCTTCTTTTTATTTGAAATGAAAAAAAAAAAAAATCAAAAAACCAACCCCCAAAATCTGAACAACAAAACCCAGAATGACTCAAGTCAGAGGAGAAATACTGAGTTGTGAAAAATGTATTAATACATTTGAGTTCAGTTTGTCAGGTTTTTTTGTCCAGCTTATGTTCGAGGGTGAAAAGTGAGCTGAAGGAAGTGGTTATAGAAGGTTTTGTCTCAGAAAAAGCTTTAATGTGATTAATGGGTAAATATAGCATCAGGACAGCTGCTGTAAATATGTTGTGAAATACACAAGGGATTAACTGTTTTGCCTTACAGAGGTTTGAAGCTTGTGCAGTGATTTCCGAGACATTCTCTGTAACGCTGTCTTTGTCAAGAAGTACAATTGTTTTCCATGTCAATGTGAGAAGTTTGAAGGAGCAATCTCTGACAAAGAGGGATGTTTTAATAATGAGTCATGTTTTATTTTTCTTACCCCCATAAGTGCATGTTTCAGGCTTGATATGGAGGTGCTGAACTCCTGTTTCTTCCAGAAGTTGCATTTGCAATGATTATAGTTGGGCACTTTCAGAAGGAAGAGCAGTTCTTTGCTGCCTACCTTGGGGGCTCAAACTGAGAAAATTGTCTGTCACTTACATAGATGTGCCCTGTGATTTGAAGGATTGTAGTCTGCATTCTGCACATCTGGGATGCTTTGCTGCCTTTGTTATTTCTTGGCCAGTCTTTCCTGCTCATTAAATCTTGGTGAATAGAGTTATTGTTATTGGCTTGCCCCCAGCATGAGGACTGGAGAACTGTTCCTCTTTACACGGGTGGTACATACTGTATCCCAGACTTTTTTTGCACCTTACTTCCCTTTTTATCCTTTTTTTCAATAAACTGGCAGGCATCCCTAGCTTGGGCTATTTTTCCAACTACATATTTACCTTCTGAAGCGTTTTCTTTGGCTTAAATTCTAAACGTTTGGTAATTCTTCAGACCCAAATGGAAAATAGCATTTCAGTAGAAAACTGTTCTTGAGTGTGGCAGCAACTCTGGCCTTTTTTGTTTGAGATCCACCTGCCAAGCTGCATTCTTGGAGGAGTCTGGGTACAATCCACATCTGCGTAAGAAAATACTCAGCTGTTTTTTGTGAGGATGTTTCAGGTCCTGCACTGGTGATTTCATGTACTGCCATCACAGGATTGTTAGCTGTCCTTGGTGTGAGCCGGCAGTGAGAGGGTGACAGAAACACAATGTGGGGAGCTCCTTTGCTGGTTTTTTGGTCCAGCTGGTCCCTGTGCAGTTGATAACTCTGACCTCTTCCCAAAGATCTGTCTGAGGAGTAGTGTCCCTGGGGGGAGTTGCAGGTGCCTTTAATGAAGTTCTGTAACCAGGTTTGAAGCTCTGCCTTTGCCTTTAGCGCTGCGCTGGACCGAGCGACGGTGCTGCTGAGCATGAGCAAGGGAGGAAAGCGCATCGACAGCGGGTGGGGGGCAGGAGGGGGCCAGCAGTCTGTCAAACACCTGGTCAAAGAGGTAAGGACAAACTGCCCTCACTCCAGCTGGCTGTTGGTCTAAGCTTACTTTGTTTGGGGTAGAAGGAAGAGAGGCATGTGTCCTGTACTAAAATGGTGTCTTATGTCATGGGTGTTGGTTTTATCTTGTTGTTCAGACTTTTTTTAATAGAATTGATTTAGACAAAGTAGTAGAACTGATGAAGATAATTTCATTGATTTTGTAGTATTTGTCACTGGTGGGAGCATGCTAGTACAACATTCTGTATTGCAAGTATATGTTTATTTTTGTTTTAAGCAAAACTTGTAAGCATTCAGCTTTTTAAGACCTCACAGTATAAAGTGATGAAGTAATTAAAAGAGCCAAGATGAAACTGGCTAAACTAGATAAACTATTATTTTTTGGCATTGCTGATCAAAAGCACAGTAATAACTGAAAAAAGAGAGAGGAATAAACAGCAACGTTTAGAGACCCATGCTATAAAGTAAGCAGGTCTAAAGGAAAAGGTCATGTTACAATTTCTAGGTTGGGAGTGTAACATATGATAGGAGGAGGCATTCAAGGGAGAGGATAAACTTAATGACACCCATATGCACCTTTTATGGTGACACACAGCTTATAAAACAATGATTTTGGTGCTTCTGTATCAACGCTGTGGAGAGCTATTTGGCTTACACTGTGTTTCAGGTTACTGATAACATCTCCATTTAATTAATGCCTGAATTTAATTACATTTATAAAAGAATTGGCAGCAAGTTTGAGGAACTAAATTGCTGCTGGGTTGATAGTGGATTATCAAAACAGTTGACAGCTTTTAAATATTGTATCTAATTAGTGTTGGGTTTTTGTTTTAAAATTCAATAGATTGATATGTTGCTGAAAGAGTATCTGCTTTCTGGAGATGTACTGGAAGCAGAACGCTGCCTTCAGGAACTGGAAGTACCCCATTTTCACCATGAACTTGTATATGAAGTAAGGAGAAATCAGAGTCCCTGTAATAATTGTTGGTATTTTGATGTGGGCATGCAAATAATATAACTGGCATCTGAAGCTTAGGTTGCTTGTTCTGTTATTTGAATAGCTAAATTGTTTCATGTAAAGTTAATGGTTTGCGTGCTCATTTGTGTGTGCCTTGTGCAACAGATAAGCTGCTGCTGACTCTGGGAAGATCCAGAAGTAATTTTTGAGGGTTAAATGGTTGAATTCAGATTCTTATAAATTCCTGAAAAGAAGATGTCAGTTTATTTTCTGCTGAGGAATAGCAACCAAAAAAAGCCTCCCATGCTTTGTTTTGGTGTTTATTTCCTTCTAGTTTCAGATGTCTGGGTATTCTAAATGGGTGTTACCTGTTTTTGTTAAGTTATAGAGCTTCCTTTTTCAGGATGGGATTGTTTCACCCAGCACATTTGTAAAAGTTTACATATTTCAGACCCAGCCTATATGGGAGACTGTTCCCATTTGTACTCTTTTATCTGCCAAATTGGGAAATGGCTGTTTACCAGTAAAGCTGAACACCCATAATCTACAAAATTTCCTTTTCAGTAAATTGACTTGTTACAGAAAATTCCTTCACAACAGAACTACAGAATCATTTCAGTTGATGGGGGTTGTGCAGTATTGTAGATTTTAAGCTTCTGAGTTCTTCTAAAATCACAGATAAGCAACTCCCATGGATACAAAATTAAAACCCCATGGATACAAAATTAATTTCACAAAATTAATTAATTGCCATCTGTACTGCAGCAGCCATATGGATATGGCCAGAGTGCTGAAACCAGAGACAGAAGGGCAATGCTTTTCCCTCTGTCTAGTCCTTTCTGGTTTTTTGTACCTTTTATCTTATCCAAAGAATTTTTCATCAGTTTTTCTTTTATAATAATAATAATATTAAACTGAAATTGTGAGTGCATGTAGCAAATGGGCTTTTCCCCCCAGAAAATTTAAAATAATGCATTCACTTCTTTCTGTACCTCTTATGGTCCCACATCTTGTACCTGAGCCAGTGTTTTCATTTTAGTCAAAACACTTGCATGATTTGTTTTAGGCCATTGTGCTGGTTTTGGAGTCAACTGGAGAAAAGACCTTTAAAATGATACTGGATTTGTTGAAAACTCTGTGGAAGTCTTCTGTCATTACTGTGGACCAAATGAAAAGAGTAAGTGTGGCATTTAGAGAACTTTGCATAAGGTCTGCCAAAATTTCCAGCTGCCTTTATGCGGTTAAATGGTTAAAACTAATGATCTAAAATGCTGCAATATTGCTTCATCTTTTAAATTTGTCTTTTTATCTGGTAGTACTTTGTAACTGATGTAGTACAATAAGGACCTACTAATTGCAAATGTCAAGTAGAGCAGTATAGAAACCAGTATTTTGCCCAGCTGGAATCATCCGACTTTACTGCTCAGGATGGGTCTAGGACAGCAACTCTGTCCCAGGGCAGACTGGGGACCACACCAACACTTCGATAAAAACTGACCCAGCTGTGTTGCCAGTGGGAAGGGATGGAGTCATCTCTGCTTGTCCCCAGTCTCTCCCCTGCTGCATAAACTTGCATTGGTCATTTTTGGTCACGTTTTGTTCACTTACATGGAAGACTTACTAATTTTCTTCCTGTGTTACTACCCATGTAGTAACAGGCAGGCTAACATACAGATTTCATGCTGTCTGGATTTCTGACTTGTAAAGAAGTTAAAAGTTCAGGCTGTGTTTTTATGTGGGTAGATATTTGTATAGTGCCACAGTATCAGCTGATATCATGTACCTTATTTCTCTACTGACTTGCATCTGCTCTGCTTTAGATTTGTGAAGCCATATAAAAACTAAATCCTCTGGAATGCAGAAGGTATTTAAAACCATTGTAATAAAATCCTAGAATAACCCAATGATTATTTGAATCCTTTCACTGCAGGGCTATGAACGGGTTTACTGTGAAATCCCAGACATTAACCTGGACGTGCCACACTCCTATTCAGTGCTGGAGCGCTTTGTAGAGGAATGCTTTCAGGCTGGAATCATCTCCAAACCACTGAGAGACCTCTGCCCTTCAAGGTACTTGTTCCATTGCAAGGACACTGCTCTTCATTCCTATCGTGGGTGACAGAAAGCAGCATCTTAGGACCAAAGTGTTACTGATTGGAAGTGGAAACTCGAGGATGGGCAAACAGTTGGAGTGGTAAAATGTGTATTAAGAAGCTGCAGTGATGTGAAACCTGTTGAGGCTGGGATAAATACTTGATGAAAGGCAGCCTCCTGTGAATCCCAGGCAGCACCCCTCAGTGCTCCCCAGAGGGTAAAGGCTGCCTCTCCTCTGGTTTCCTGATTTGCTTGGTAGAAATCAGTGCAGCACCAAGCTGGAAGATCCAGGTGTCACAATGGTCCATGTAGGTGACAGTGGAATACTGTCAGCTATACTGTGGAAATGAAAAAAAAAATCCTTTAAAAATGGTTTAAACTTACTGAACAGCGTGAGTAGAGCTCTAAGATGAGACAACCAGTCCTAATATTTATATAAAAAGGAACAGGACACTAATATGGGATAAGCTCTGCACACCCCATTCCTCATATCTGTCCTGTGATTTGTATAATGCTTTTGGTTTCTTATGGCTTGCTTACTCATAAATAATGCTGTGTGAACTGTACCTAATCAGTATGCTGTTACCTCCTTACTGGTCACAGAAGAGTTAATAAGTTCCATTTCCTCCAGAGAATATATGTAAATTTTTTAATAGGATGTTAAAACTATTATTCACAGTTTTATGCATTGGGAATACTGTTTATTTGACATGTCTTTTCTGTTTTGGGTGTTTAATTGTTGGAGTTCTTAAACCATCTCAACAGCTTGTGATAAATCTGGATCCTGGAATGTTAGCATCTTTATCAAGAGCAGTCTCCATTTGTGGACTTTACACTTAAAACTGTGTGTGTTGGTATCAAATGTTTTGCAGGTTTGGGTGTGTGGGAGGGTTGAGAGTCACCACTGCATCGAACGCTTGATTATACTCTGGTTACTAGTTATACATTGAGAGGCATTTTTGGTTTGTGTACTTGAGTTTTAAGCAGAAACCCACCAATCCTAGGTTTCCAAACCAGCATTTTTAAGCAGCTGAGCTGACATGGTGATCACTGCTAACCCTGCTGAACTTACACTTTATATTTGACCTCTAAGACCTGAGAGAAGATTCTTCTCATCGACAAAAAAAACAAGCAAGGCTACTGTAAATTACTGAAAAGATACTTTCTACTTTCTTACAGGGGCAGGAAGCGTTTTGTGAGTGAAGGAGATGGAGGTCGTCTGAAGCTAGAGAGCTACTGAATGTGAGAACTGCCTCCTGAAGCCTTACACGTTGGAAGGGAACAGAGCTCGCTCTCGCTGTATACAGCACGCATGCTCCTCTGCTGTGTGTGTGTATGCACACACATCTAGGACATACCAAATGTAACAGTTGCTTAGCACAGTTCGTATTTTTTTAAGAGCACATGTTTTGGGTACAAACTTTTTTTCTTTTTTTTTTTTTTTTTAATAGTTAGGTAAATTTCAGGAAGAAGTGTTCTTTCTTTGGGCATATAGTAGAACAACTGGCCACTCTGCTGTGGTGGTGCCTTGAAATAAGCTATCTCTGTATGTGCCATGTTTATGACCTAATCATTCCACTGTGCATCGATGTCTGACTGCCGCTCGCTCTTTCCAGGACAGTGCTGTCATCATAAAATCACTGGTTTATACAAAGCTTTATTATAGAAGGGTCAAGTTAAGCTGCTGTGATCCCATTTCCATTGCTGCTAAAGAAATACTGTGCTTTGGGAGTTAAAAAAAAAAAAGCAGTTTCTTTGTTTTAAAGAGCCCAAGAAAATACAGTTGGGTCACAAGATGAATTCATGTTTCAGGGGAGAACACTGGTTGGTTTCAGCCCCCATGTACCAAACTTGTCTTTTTTTCTATGTAACTGGAAAAGTGAAAAGTTCTGGTAAAACATATTAAAAATATTTTTTGTGAAGCTCTTGTTGCTGCCTCCTTTTTATTTATTTTAAACAGAATAAATTAAGCAGTACATCTAACGCTGCCCTTTGGTATTGCAATCGGGAGGAGAGCACAGAATAATTAAGCTCATGGTTAAGTGAGTATTACCAGATCTGTTTTGGAAAACACAACTGACTTGCGTGGGAGTGTCCCGGCTGGCACAGATACTGTGAATGTGTCTTCGCAGCAGAGCTCTGCAAAGCCCTTACTCAAGAATAAGAGGGATCTAAGGAAGACTCGCTTACAGGAACACGGCTGAGCCTCTCCTCTGTTTTTCAGTTTCGTGTCAAGGTTTCAGGTGTTCCGAAAAGCTGGGAATAGCCATCGCAGGGCCGGGATCATGCTGCGCTCTAGGAGCCAAACGCTTCAGTTGGAGCAGGAGCTTGTGGAAGTCGCCTCCTCCCGCTTTCCGAGGGCTTCTGGTACCTCTAAAGACGCGTTCAAAGCATCGCCTGGGCAGCGGCCGGCGCAACCTCGCCACCGCCCGCGCCCGCCCCGGCCCGGCCCGGCCCGGCCTCAGGCCCCGTTCAGCGCTNCCCTCCGGCATGGCGGCTCCACACGGCACCGCCCCCGGGCCAACTACAGCCCCCAGCGTGCACTGCGCGGCGCCACGCCCACGCGCCCCGGACCTGCCCCCGGTGCGTGCTGGGAGCGGTAGGCACAGCGGGGCTCCGGCTGCCCCGGTGCGCCTTGGGAACTGTAGTCCCTAGCGCGGCGCTGCGCCGCTGCAGCCCCGGGCGCGGCGGGAGCGGCTCCCCC
>VXBQ01009699.1:376919-448585 GCA_013400175.1 Phainopepla nitens
GGTCCGGGGATTCCGAGATGCCGCTCCTCGCCTCGGCTGCGCCGGGCTCTGCTCTTGGGCGGAGCTGTCCCACCTGCGCGGGCCTGCCCGGCCCCGGCGAGCCGCTGCCTGCCCGCCCGCCGGGGCCCGCCGCGGAACTCAGGCTTTGAGGCGCTCTTATGGTTTATTTTCTGCTTCTGTAAATACAATCCCCAGCAGACACCGTCCAGCAGACGGGCGTGGCCGGGGCGTACGCGTCCCGGTTTTCGTTTCCAGGCAGCGCCCCGGGATTCGCGGTGTGAATCATGCTGCTGTTTGACATGTAAACAGCAGTAAAAGCCGCTGCCTTCTGAACGCTGAGAGCTCAAATGTCGCCGAACCTGACGGGCCACTGCACCGGGATCCCCCGCAGGGGTCCGCCTTTCGCAGCTCTTTGCCACGGGAGCAGCGTCCCTGGGAACGCCGCGGGGAGCCGGTGTGGCCCGGGAGGGGCCGGGAGGGATTCACCTGTCCCGGGCCTTGGCCGTGCCCCAGCGAGCCCCGGTCCCGGGATGTGTTGTAATGTTAGAGTTTGCTAATGAGCGTGCCTGTGCTCCCTGCACACCCTGTGTGCCTGGGGATTGGCAGTTCTGGCTGGTAATCCTGCTAGCCTGGCCTTGGCAGACGGGGACGGCTCCTTGCAGTGTTCTGGGATTGAGATCTGCCTTCTTGCTATGCACAAGGATGGCCACGATGAGTGAAATGAGAGAGAAAATGATATTTGCTAATAATTCTTTTCCATTCTGCCTTGGTGGTGGCTGTCTTAACGCTTCCTTCCCTCTGCTAGCTCAGGTGGGACCTGTCAGCTGTGGGATCCAAGGTTTGCTGGAAGAGTAGTGATAAAACTTTTAACTTCTGATAGTTATTTAAAGCTTCTGTCTGCATTGTTCCAGAACTATTTCCTTTTTCCTCTAAGCAGCCTAGAGTAGGAAGCTGGCAATCCCTCAGGTAGCCCGGTTCCACCTTGCTGGAAGCCTCGGCTGGTGCAGGGTGGGAGGCCAGCAGACCCCACCGAGGGTGAGAGCAGAGCTCCTCCTTCCTGCCTTTTGTGGAGCTGGCCAAAGATAACACTGCTGGGCTGGTCCCGGGCAGCCCCGGAACGGGCCCTTCTTGTCCTTACTCACTTATTCCACTCTCAGGTCAGAAGATTGGCATGGCTGGGGCTGTAAAATGGATGTGCTTGCTGGGAACATCCTTCTCTACCCTTTGAAGTGCTCGGAAACATTCCCAGTGATTTCAGTGGGAAAAGCTCCTTTGCCTGATGTGCTTTTCCATGTGCCAATCAGTATTTTGTGGTAACTGGAAGGGAAAGGACAAGGCACTGCTTTATCATGGATGTTTTTAGACCAGGGCATTTTAAACAGTACATGCAATTTGCAGATCAGTAATTTGTTGCTGTTTGTCAGTTTGTTTTTAAGAACCGATCCAGCATCTTAGATATGGCTAAGACTGAAAATTAACATGAAAGATACCCAGTTATGACTGAAAATTTTGCACTGTGAAAGCAGGAGTTCTTCCTGTGGTAACAAATATGGCCTGCAGAGCAACAGAAATGAGCTGAGAGCAAGATGTTGAAATCAAATTGTAGGCCAGGTTTTTTTGCCAGTGTCCTTCACAGTGCCAGTGGCCACCTGGAGTCCAGCATTATGTGAACACTTGCATTTGGAGCCCAGCTCAGTCGTGCAGGGAATCACTTTCCAAAAGCAGTTTTCCTGCCAACAGGGTTTGTTTGCTTGGTGATAAGAAACAATGGTCAACTCAGTTTGTTACTTGAGCATTTTAGTGACTGAGGAGTCTGGCATCCTGTACTAGATCCATTTTCTTAGCTACTCAAATGCCAGCTTGGCAGCCTATCTAGGAAGCTGATAGCACTGGGACAGGCGTGATTGTGGAGGTTGTTTTCAACAGTTTCTAGTAAGTCTGTTTTTAAGACACCTCCTTTCTTTTTTTCCTTTCCTGGGGAAAAAAAAAAATCATACTTACCACCTTCATAACTGGGAGGTCTGGATGAGAGAGAGGAGGGAGGCATGGGCATGCAGCTTAATATCCTACTTTTCAACGTGCCACAAAACCAGGACTGGGTTTAGTTTTGAGTAAGGCTGGTATTTATTCACCAGAATGGTGTTGGCTATAGTTAAGAGGAGGGAAAAGCATTTCATAGAAGACCTAATTCTTCTTGTTTTGTTGGCAGAGAAACAAGTAAAAAAGTGAATTTTCCAGTTACAGATGAGGGGTCCAATGTCTTCTGCTAAAGAAAGCATAGTTATACCCCAGTTTTTGACCTTTTTTGGCCTCTGGGGTGACATGTGCTCAAGCAGCCATTCATTTCTCTCATGGGCCTTTCCAGTTGCCAGGAATAGCTTGGAAGCTGTTTGCCAAAACCCCTCCATCTGGGTAAAGCACCGTGCACTTGCAATGGGACTGTGCTGAGTCAGGGCATTATCTTGGGGTCATTCCACAGGGCTGAAGAAGTCAGAACAAGACTGTCCTTGTGCCCAGGTCTCAAGCTGTGTCCCCATGGCATGAAGCTTCCCAGAGTCCTGAGACTCGAGCTCGGGATGAAAACCAGAGCTATTTGAGACAGCGTAAGCGTGGTATCCATGGAGAGGACAACGTGCTCTAGGTTGCACATCCTTATTTTACTGATGTCACAAACAAGTTATTCTTGTGCACTGCAGAGAGCCTCACAACCACAAAACCAGCAATAATTTTATAAATGATAAGCTTGTTTTCCTCCTCCTGTTCCCAGATACTCTGAGTGCAGCAGACAGCAGAGATGTGCATTGCTGGAATCCAGAGGGTTTCGTAATTTGGCAGCCGCTTGCTGAAAGCCCTGCAGATACAAAACAACACTTATTTCAAGTCTTGAGAAACATCTCCTACTAAGTAGAAGAAAAAAGCATTTAGGTGAAGCAATGTTGCCAGTCCCATTTGTTTATGAGGCTTGGTTTTTGTCTTAATACATTTTAAATGCTTTTTATTTTCCTTCTGATTTTTAAGCCTTTCAAGTCCATGTTTTCCATATGACAAGAAAGTCTGGAATCAAGTACTTACTTTAAAAAGCAAAAATTTGGTTCAGAGTCCTGTATAATCATGTAGCTCTAGACTTGGGGTGTTTAAAAATAAAGCCACTTTGATGAGAATCTTGAAGGTGACTTTCTGTTCTGAGTTTAAGTAAATAGTTTGTTGACAGTGTAAGAAGATTTTAACAGCACCTGATCTGTGTTTGCTTTCCACTTGTATCTCTCTTTTTTTTCTTCTTTTCTAAAATTCTGGAGCTTGTTTCACCTCTCTGTGTGCTGACGAGATCCGAAATGCAGTGTGGCAGCATTTGGTGAATGATGCATCCCAGTGTTTTCACAAATACACCTGCAGATTTCGTGCAATAGTCCCTGAAGCTGCTGAGTGGTAGCATGGGACACAGAGCCCAGCTTCAGAGACAGGAGGAGGAAGGTGGTTTGGGTTTACTGGGTGGGGTAAGGCAAGGAACAGAAGAAGCCTGGCGTGGCTCCCTGCGGGAATCCCAAATGCCTTCAGAGCCTGAAGCTTGATAGCTTGGTGTTTAACCCAGTCCTTGTTTTTGAAAGGGAGTTGACAGACAAATGATTTTTTTTTTAGTTGAGCTTTCTGAATATACTTATTTTAAGTTTGTTGTTTGATGCAGTGGGATCCTCAAGCTGTATGCAAAAGGCAAGGAGGCATGCCTGGAAATGCATTATCCGAGGGACACAGAAACAGCTTCTTGACAGAGGCTGCTCTTCCTGCTAACACCTGGTGGATGCAGAGACCTAGCTCCACGTAAGTTCCATTCCTGGGCTCCTAAGCCAAATGCTCTACACTGGCATTTCTAGGAGGTTACTGCTCTACTTGTGTGGTTTGAATCGTTTAAGTCTTTGGCCTCGTGCCCTGGAGTGCCAGCAGAGGCTTGCTGTAATTGCCCGTAAGTGCACCGTCTGTCAGATTATTGTTTAATTATTCCAGCTTCTCACTGCCATACACTGCTCAGTGTCTCTCTTGCTATCTTTATTTAATTGAGTGGAAGAAATTCGAGACTTGTGCTTCTCTTACATCACTTTGTTTTTACCCATCCTTGCTGCATCCTACCATGAAGTCACACCTTTTGTTTGCAGAAGTCAGTCTTCTATATAGAAAAAAACCCTATTGTCAATATCTCAAGCATATGTTAGAAAGAGAATCAATATTTTAACACATGGTAAAGTCAAACCATAAATCTCTCAACACAGTGAAATGATTGTATTATCCTCCCTTGAAACACCGCTCCTCCCCCTGAGAAACAGAGAGGGAAAGAAAGCTCTTGGATAACCAAGCCCTTGTCCTCACAATGCAGGACTGTTCTTAGCCCTTCGCTCTGTGTGCCTCCTTCCTCTTCAAGATCTGTCTTTCCCTGGCCCATCCCTATTTGTTTGTTCCAGAGTATTACTGGGATACCAGCTCTTTTCCCGAGATCAGCTTGTGATGACCAGTTCCACTGCCTACCTGCTGCCATTTCAAACATCTCTGTGCTTCCTCCCACCCTTGCAACCAGGCTCTTAATAATGTGTGTTGAAAAATAATCTTTCTGAGCTCTCTCCAACACTCTCCTTGTCTGTATGGCCTATTAAAAAAAAACCTGGCAGCACTCTGCTTTTCTTCTCTCATGCTCCCTGTGGCTGTGACAACTATGTGTCATTTTTCTGGTCTTACACTTGTCTTTCAGCCTCTGAATCAAAACACATTTCTTGTACAGCCCCCCACACAAAGATCAAGGCTCTGGTGCACTACCACAATAATAATAAATGTTAGGGTTGCTGGCACTCACTCTGCTCTAGTTTTCATGGCTCTGGGCAGAAAGAGTTTCATGATGTCATTTTGGAAGATCTATCTACACCTGAATGATTTAGTTTTCAGGGTTTCATTTAGAAATCCTCAGCTGAAACCTCCCTTTATAGGTGTACTCCCTAAAATGCCTGGCTCCCTGACCGATTTTCGGGTTTGTTCTTTTCACTTCCTGTAACCTCAACTGCAGGATTACTTATTTCATACCACTTTCTAATTTTATTTTTCATCCATTTCTTTTCTTCAGGAAGGAGCAATTTATGTAAGAATTTCAATGTGAAATTGACTTTAGGCTTTATTGCTATTTGTCACCCTTCAGGAAATACATCCCTGGCTTCAGCACTCAGTCCCTGCTAGCACTCTGAAGAGGAAGAGAAAATAGCAGAGCTTCAGCTGTCAAGACCATCAGGCAAATATTTTATTCAAGCTCAACTTCTTCTTCCTGGGTCACTCTTAACTAATATTTTTCTGATTGTGAGGATGCGAATAAGAGTTGTGTTTGCTTGTTTATTTATTTGTTTTCCTGGAGACTCTTCTATTCAGCTGATCTTCATCTTCTTCCACATTTCAGGCAGCAGGGCTTGCAGCAGTAACAAGCTGCAATCCCAAGGAAAACTGCTTGTGGCTGTGGCCTGGGTTAACCTGCTGGCAGTGCTACGTGCCTGGGCAGGGGCAGCCGTTTCACACAGCTCAGCACGGACGTGCTGCCACTCCCAGCCACTTTTAGGACACAGGTGAGTTGTTTACAGCAATCTCACAAAAACTTGTAATAAAGTTGTTCTGCCTTCGTGGAGCCACCACTCCCAGAGACCTTTCCCCTTTCCTGGCTACTGCGGGAGCCTCCTTCCTTCGGCTTCATGCCTTTATCAGCTAAAAACGATACTGTTGTGAACTGGTTGTGGGCAGGCTCTGTGTGAGAGAGGGGCCACACTGCCGCTGTGTTGTGGCTGCTGAGGACAGGGAGATCAGAGGGGACAGCGGGGAAGTGGGGGCTGCTCCCTCTTTTATGTGGAATGGAGTCAGGATATGGCCTTGTATGAAGTTCAGCAGAGCAGAACTTGGGCTGCACTCACATTCCTACCCACCGTGCCATTCCAGTCAGCCTGGTACTAATCTCCACGGATCTCTGAAGGCATGAAACAACATGCAGTGTAAATGAAATCTGAGCCACGCCACAGAGCAGTGCTGCCAGCCGGTTTTAGAAGACTGCCATGAGAGCCAAGGGAAACAGGTACAATGGCAGAAGATGCCTTGTACCACCTGCAGGCACAGACCTACAGCACTGGTGCAGCTCGTGAGGCATGTGAAAAGCTGGTGAACCCAGGGCCACTTCAACTTGAATGCACTTTCCTGGGGAGGAAGTGGCTTTTCCCTTGGAAAGTTCAACTCCCCAGGGTCTGCATGAGGTCAATGGAAAAAGTGATTTCTTCAGAATATGATTCAGAGCGCCTAAGCACAGGGCTTATCTTATTGACTACAGAGGAAGCTCAACCTCTGTAGATTTAAACTCACTTTTGAGAATACTCATCCCCTCCTGCCCCTTAGTTGTGGGAGTTATACTAGACCAGGATGTGGTAAGTCCTTGGAAGGCACACCACCGACTGAAATTCAGGTGCTGCAGACCAAAGCTAAGAGAAGCTTGTCTACCAGAGCATAGAGTGTCCTGTTGGATCCTACTTTGTCCTTTTGAGTTACCCAGGAATGTCAGAAATGGATTTGCAAGTACCAGAAAAGAAAATTAAATCAAGAAAGGTTGGTTTCTTCATGGTTGCCCAACTGGAGCTGGAATAATCAGCATCTGTTTCAGTTTAACTGAGCTTTCATTCTGGCCTTTCTCCCCTTTCAAAGGACAGGCAATTGAAGCCTTTAATTTGCCCTGTCCTTCACTGCAGAGAAAAATAGGAGTTTCTAACAGCTGTTACTATCCTGTCTAGAATAGCTACACTAGAAAAATACAGTTTCTTGTCTTGTGAATGAAAAAGCTCTTGCTTGTTTCTGTTGTTTGTTGTGTTGACTTTGAAAGATAAATTGTTTGAACTGGTTGACTCTCCGTTTGTATAATTGAAGATTAGCTTGCTTGATAGCCTGCTCGATTTGCACTTTTCCCTTGCACTACACAAACTGAAGAACTGCTGGCCTTGGGGCAGTAGGGACACAGCACATACTGGAAAAAGTTTGTGTGCATACAGGTAAATAAGAAAATAACTTCATGCATGACATTCTGGATGTGCTACTTCAGTGCTGATATGTTCTCTCTTTCCACCTGGAAGAGCTCTTCTAAGACCTAGGAAGCCTGTTTAAAAAATTGCTAACAGACATGGAGAAGTGGCTAATGAGTTGAAAGTAGAAGCTGGCAGGACCAGAATTAGTTTTTACATGGTAGCTCTAAAATCCTAAATCATGCTGCTTGTTTTTGAGAACATAGGTACTCTGTCCTTTTATCATACATTTGCTTTGTAAAAACAATTGGAGAAAAAAGAAAAAATAACTTCTTGTCACTCTAGTAAGCAGACCTGGCTCTGAATATATAAAAGGAAGTGACAGTAAAAATAGCAACATCTTACTGTACTGTAGTCCTTCAACAGACAACCACATTTTGAGTTTCCCCTTCTTTGCATCCTTCTTTGTATTGCAAAGGCATCTTGCCCCAAGCAGAAGCTTTTGCTCTGGGGGGTCAGAGTCTGATTTCAATGGGACAGAGCTTGGTGTCAGCCAGTGCATTGAGTATCAGCTTCTAGACATTGACACGGCCTCTGGCTCTCCATGTGCATCCTCCAGGTTTGGTTTCTGTGCCTTTCTTTCTCCCCTTCTGCCATGTGGTCCAGCCTTCCCAGTTTTTGTCTACTCATAATAAAGGCAGTGGAGCTAAGGTGCCATTTGAGGGGAGGACAGAAAAGAATGACAAAGGCATACACTATTTCCATGGTGGGTACGGTGCTCACAAAATTAAGTGGGATTTGTTGTGCCATCAGCCTTCAAAACATGCTTCTCTTCACCAGAATAACTAAACCCCCAGCAACCCTTGGCCAAGAGACTGGAGCCAAACTTCTGGTAAACTGAAATCTCAGGGTAAAGGAACAGGATGTGACAGGAAGGTCTGGATAGATTGAGATGTAGATGAGAGGAAGGTAAAATCTAGTATGAAGTTATGAGATTTGAGACATGATAGTGGGAGATTGATAAGAAAAAGAAAGAAAGAAAGAAGGAAAGAAAGAAAGAAGGAAAGAAGGAAAGAAAGAAAGAGAAAGAAAGAAAAAGAAAGGAAAGAAAGAAAAAGAAAGAAAGAAAGAAAAAGAAAGAAAGAAAAGAAAGAAAGAAAGAAGGAAAGAAAGAAAGAAGGAAAGAAAGAAAGAAGGAAAGAAGGAAAGAAAGAAAGAAAGAGAAAGAAAGAAAAAGAAAGAAAGGAAAGAAAGAAAAAGAAAGAAAGAAAGAAAGAAAGAAAGAAAAAGAAAGAAAGAAAAAGAAAGAAAGAGAAAAAGAAAGAAAGAATACAGCTGAGAACTAGAGTTTTGAGACTGGTTGGCAGACAGAAGACACAACAGAACTTCAGTACAAGGAAAGAAGAAGGAAGAGAGTGGAAAGTCAGGGGGATAGGCAGTGACATGAAGAACCAGACGAGACTGGACTAGGACCTGACATGGGGAACCAAAGTTGGAGGCCCTGTTGGAGATTAAGAAAGGAGGGACAGTCTGGGGAAGGAAGAGGTGATCCAAGTCTGAGAGTGGAGGTTGGGCACAGGCAGCAGGAGGGAACTGAGTAGCAGGGGAGAGCTGTGGAAGCAGCCCCACACGGGGCAGAGCAGAGGGGTACGTGGGTGGAAAGGGGCACAACGGGCTGTGCTTGCTGGGACATCCTGACAGGCAGAGCTGGAAGCGGAACAGAGCTTCCCTGAGGCTGGTCTTCATGCTGGCTCAGCCAGCAAAGAATTTGCCTCTTGTGCTGTCTGCCCCAGCAGCAGCACAGAAACGACTGGAGCTGAGTGTCCTTGGCCGAGGCAGCAGCAGCTGCCTGCCTGGGGGAGGAGAGCAAGCTTTTGGGTAGTTGGATGACAAAAATTTTACAGTTGGGAGGAGGCAGTGAAAAGGCCACATGACTGAGGGAGAAAGGGTCAATTCATTAGTCTGGCAGCCACTAAATTAAGAAAAGGCAAGTGGGACTGTATATCAGAGGTATCTGAATTCGGTCAAAGATGGTTCTGAAGTTGCTAGATTGATCTTGTGGTCGGCTTAAGCAAGCTTAACTAATTAATTGCTTTATTTTAGTTCATTGTGTAAGATCTAGCTCCTAATAAATCACACTGTTTTGTAGAAACATGCTTGAAACAACTGTGTAAATACTAAATAGCCTTAGGAATGGTCTTATGAATCCACTGAATAATCCAAATTCCAACACTCATCCCCCTCTGCTGCTGGTCTGGATAGAGGATAACAGTCCACTGCTGCTGTTTCTCTTTCAGTAAAAGGGGCAGAAGTGTGTGCTGGACACTCAAGGGTGGGGACACACAGCTGATGGCCCATGGAGGTGCTGCGATGCTGCGTGATCCCGCACCAACAGCTGTCCTTTTCAGGAGCACAGGAAATGCTGCAGGTGTTACAGGATCATTATGGATGTTGCAAAGCCAAGCCTTTAAAAGTTAGGCAATGTCCAAACGAAATTGCCAGTGAAACCTTAATTCAGAACTGTGTAGGTTATGAAATGCTCTTTAATTATATTTCTCCTCCTGCTTGTTTCAGTGTGGATGGCAATAGTTCAAGGTCCTTGTACAGTCCTGTGGGGTTTCTGGGGCAACAAAGTCTGAGGAACCTCTGACTTGCTGCCTGTGGATTTATCTTAAGGAGAGGTACTCAGTCACGAGGTTCAAATATACAGGCCTGTCAGCACAGTCTCATGATCCTGAGAGACCCTTCACTAATGCTTCTAAGGATTGTGAGCTCTTATATTCACCTTCTGCTCTGGGACAGGTCTGTGCCAATGGGATCTGGGACAAACATTGCTGATGGAGACTGGGAGTAGGTTGGAGCTAAGCTTTCCAGCATCCAGTAGGAGGGTATAAAATTAACTACTCCATTTGGGCAGATTAAAAACAAATCTTTCATGCATGAATTCTGCCTTTGCAAAAAATGTCTGTGAGTTCTGATTGCTGGCACAAGTATTACCATAGTATCAGTCTAATCTCATATGACATATTTAAGGATTTGCAGCAAAAGGGTGGAGTTACCAGTGTAAATTTCTTGGCTGATTTATCTCTTGTGACAATTGTCCTGCTCGGCTTTATATCAGCTTTTCAGTACAAATCAGGGGTTTTGAGTATAAAGTAACATTTCTTTAGATTTCAAATAATATTTTTTTAAAAGCAAAACGATTAAAAACAGAAGTAGAATCTCTAACAGAACCAGAGTACATGTAGCACATATCGTTTGGAAATATTTCAATGCTAAGGCAACTGGGCAGTGACCCTTTGCACACAAAGGGCCTGAGAAATGTAAAGGTACCCGGCCAACAAAACATTCAGATCCTCCCTACAAGACTACAGTCTTTTAATGTAAATGACTGTGTTCAATTAAGTCACACAAGAAAAAATTTTTTTCAGACTCCAAGCTCTCAAGGCAAACTGTATATTGCCAGGTCTTACAGAGGATCCTGCACTGTCCACAATGAAGTTTTACTGATTAATAAACATCCAGTCATTGTAAGAAATATTGTCACTAGGAAATTTCAACTGGTTTCTGTCTTGTGATCCAATGTGCCAAAAATCCAATTCTGCTTTTAATGCTGTCCAGCATTTATTAATAAAAGCCCACATAACCACATTGAACTGTCTGGTTTGCCAAAGATGCACACAAAGGCAATTGGCAGAATTTTGGTATTTGATAATTGAATGTGAATAGCCTTGTTTCGCTGAAACCAGCCCAGATGATTGCCAAAAGTTGTAAAAATCTTTTGGAAATAGCAGATACTCAGATCTGACTACCTTATGTAGGAAATGGCTCCCAAATTTACTCATGGTTTTGATTCTGCTGAAGTAGCTGCTGAACGTGACCCAGTGGGACAGTCCAGGCTAGCAAGTACTGAGATCAATTAGTGAACATATTAATTAATGTGAACATATTTTAGAAATTATAAAGTTGAGATACTACTGCAGTGCAGAATCCATCTAGGCTTGAAAGGGGAACTGATTGCAACCACCTGAGAGCTTAGCATTAAAAAGCTAAACCTTTCTCAGCAAAATGCTGAAAGATTTGTTATAACAAGTCGCTACAGGACTTGCTTTTAAAGCCCATCCTAAATGAAAGGGCGACTGCTGGCAGGTGCTCTGTCACACCTGAGTGCATCTGTCTACACAGAGGTGTGCTTGTCACCTTCTGAATGGCTGCTGCCCTTTCTCGCAGCTCCCGCGTATCCCTTGCAAAGGCAGCTTGGATGGGCTAAGACTGAGAGATCTGATACAGAAAAAAGAGTCAGCCGAGGTTACAGTAGCTGCCAGCTGGGGATGGTCCCGATTTTTCCCGATGGTCGGAAAAGGAGACACGGGAATGTCGCGGTCCCCGTGTCCATTTCAGTGGCGGTGTCTCAGCAGCTAAAGGCGCCTCGCAGCAAGAGCGGGTGGCTGTGCCCTGAGCGTCCAGCACTGGGGAGAGCTGCTCCAACGCCCGTCCCACCAGAACTCCTGATCCTGGCTGCGCTGGGGGCCAGCTCAGCTGCTGCAATGGCAGGAAAACTCTTCCCGGTTGTCGGAACACTTTAATGAATTGCAGTGGGTCACCGACGGGGCTGCGGGCTGCCCTCCTCACCCGGGCACATCCCGGCGGCGCGGCCACGACGGCGGCTTTCAGCGCGGTGTGCGGGGCCGGGCACGCACCCACGGAACCGCGATCGGAGCCGGGACAGCGCAGGGGAGCCCTGCCCGACCCTGCGGGGAGCCGGCCCGGGCCCCGGCCCCGCACGGCCCCGCACGGCCCCGCTCCCGCCGTCGCCAGGGGCAACGCGGCGCTTCCGCCGTAACCTGGAAGCGCTCGGNAAACACTGACACCGAAGCACTTTTAAAACAGCGACATTGGAGCATTTTGGAAGGCCGCAGGTGGGGCGGGCCGGGCCGGGCCGGGCCGGGCCGGGGGTGGCCGTCGCCCCCGCGGGGCTCGGCCGAGGGGCTGCCGGGCGATGGCAGCGACCGCCACAACAACAGCAATAACAACAAAAAGAAAGGAGGAAGCTCCGTCTCACAGCCTCACCTCTCCTCCTCCCCGCCAGCTCTCGGTGCCGGGAGCTGGCACAGAGAAACTGAAGCGAGCTGTGTGTGTGTAGTGGCAGCGGCGCCCAGGGTAATGATTACCGGCGTGCGGGGAATGATTACAGCTGCCTCTGCCCGTGTCAGTGCGGTCCCCCACCCTCTCGCATAGGCGTGAGGCTCTTTTCCTGTTTCACCCCATGTATTTATTGTGGCAGTTCTGATGGAGCCACAGAGACAGAACCTCGTTTCAAAAGTCGTCGCCTTCCTGTCTAGCCAGGTGATTTTCCCGGTATTTAAAACAGAGAGGTGTGACAGAGGAAAGCCGTGTGACAGCTTCCCGCGTATATTTGTGGCTGTAGAAGGCGTCTTCACCGAGCTGTTCGTGTCTTTCTCTAGGAAATGCTTCAAAAGCTGTAGCAGCCTTAGTAAGGTGAACGGCCCCGTTGACTAAAATTGCGACTGGGCGTGAGCTACACAGCAATTCAGCAGAACTGAAGTTGGGTAGAACTGTGTTGCTGCTTCACTTGTCCATCTTATTTAGGAGCGGGTACGGACATGGAATAAAAAGTTGCAATGTGTGAGAAAACAACTGCGAAGTGCTGGAATAGTACTGGTAATTTTTAAGTTGTGTTTTTGATATGGGACTGTTGAAGCATTGAGTTCTGCACATGTGCAGACTTTTGAGGCAGAATATTCATGATCAAAGAGTTGTAATTGTGTGTATTGTCATTGCTGCAGTTCTTGGTGGGGATTTTTTAGGACTATCAGAATAGAAATTAAGATGGTTTTGGTAGTTACCTTCAGGGTCTTAATTTTCTACGGTTTCCTGTTTGCTTGTTTGACTTTATATATTGTTCTTTTTCCCTTCTAAACTGTGTGTGGTGGTTTTCTTTTTTTTTAATCACTAGTCATTATGATATACTTCTGTTTATAAAATCAAGGGCTTAAAGTAGGTGGTGGTCAAATTAAATCACACTTATTTGCAGCCATATTTCAGGCATATGTTGTATGGTGATCTTGATATAAACCTAGTCTGGTTTTGGGAAAGATTTACAGTATCTTATGAATTTGTTATTACACTACTATGCATACATTTTAATTTTAGCAACACCCTTATCATCCTAATTCCCTTTGAATGTTTTGGATTTCAGCGTTTTGTTTTTCTATGTAATGGCTCTTTGCTCTCGATGAGTAAAATGGGAGATTATTTTACTAATTTGAAGCCGTATTCCTTTAATTTTAGGCTGTTTGTCAGCCATCAGCATTTCTGTACATGTGGAAAGGCAAAGCATGTATATTAGGCAAAACTAATTTTTTATGTAACCTTGTAATATACAAAGATGATTCCAAACAAAGCTCTCCTTGTGTCCACAGCCTTCCTTTGAGGAATACTGAGGGATCCTCAAAGAGGATGCTGTCTTCTTCCACGTCCCTCTAGCTGCTCTTTCTAGAAACAATCCCCAGCATTTTTTGTTTGTGGTGCTGGCAAGGGAGGGTCGCTGAGCCGTTCTGGTTGTAGCTGCTGTTCCCGGTGTAGTTCTTCCTTTCCAGTGTCGCATATCTGTAAGGCAGGAGTTGCTGGGAGGGGCGTTCCTTTGTTATGTTGACACTTAAATCGCACTGACGGGATTATTCTCCTCCAGGAATTCTGTGTGATTGAAGGGATTCCTTCAGACAGGAATATTTTCTCCAGCTGTCTTCCTGCGCTGTTAGCCCATGTACAGAAAGTAATTGCTCAGAAGATCTCTGCTGTGCCCGTGCCTTTTAGGAAGCCCTTGGACTGATTGTGACTTGGCTGTGGCTTTCTAGAAAAGCATGTTTCTGCTGGAGCAGCGTGTGCGTGGCAGTCCTGGCTTGTCACCCTGCAAGCTGCCGACCTGTGTCCAGCACCCGTGAAATAGGTGGATTTAGGTGCTTGCATGTGGGCATGGTAATCAAATTAGGGCTGTCAAAGCATCTCCTGCATATGTGAAATAAGGATCACATTCCGTGATCCCTTCTTAACAAGGCTGAGGAAGCCCAGTAAATAACAGAGCTCTGTTTTGGTAAGGTTTAGTATGGTAGCAAGGAAATAAAACTGCCCTAAGAGACCTCAGTGGTTCCAGAATACCACTGTGGAGAATTTGGGTAGGTGCTAGGAAGGAGCCGTGTCTCTCCAGGAGCAGGTTCTCCTTTGTGTCTGAGGAAAGATGGAAACTTCTGTGTGCGGGAGGGGAAGGCAGCGTTGTCCCTCCCCATGTCCCACCACGGCTCCTGGGATGGCTGACCCTGATGCCCACCTTGCCCCTGCCCTCTCCAGTGCCTGGGTTTGGGGTGTCTGTGCTGTTCCTGGGTGCAGGAAGAGCTGGTGCCGTGTCCTCATGTCCAGCCTGCCATACCCTCCCGTTCAGCATGGCCAGTGGCATTTCCCACCCAGAGCACTTCCAGGCTCATTGCTTTTGATTTTATTTTTCAGTGGATGCTCTTTTAATTGAAGTGAGGCTTGCTTTCTGCTCTGTAGTTGTAAGACCTTGTATTTTTTTTTACTGCATGCAACTGCATCTTAGAGGAGATATTTCTGCCTCTCGCTTTTTGGTGGGTTTGTGTATGTGTGGCAGGGCTGGGGAGGATGCAGAAGTGAAGGTTAAAAAGCCAGTTACAACTGATTGTACAGATAAAAAGAGCTCTCGTTTTGTGGAAACTGTGCTGGCTGACATGTCTGTTTGATACAGTGGTCTTGCTGTGTTACAAAATGGACCGGTATGAAATGTAACAGGTTATTATAATAAGCAAGGTATGTTTGCAGTATTAGCCATTGACCTTAATTCGCTTGTTTTTTTGCTGCACTGCTTTGCCTTGACTCTGTTGCGAAATACAGAGCGCTTACTATTATAAATCCGGGAATTCTCCAACATCAAATTTGGTTCAATAAAGGCATTTTCAGTATATCCAGGTCTCTGTATGAAAAGGGAATTTTAATTACTAATATTTTTTTCCGTTGTTAACCTCCAGGTAATGTATCTTTTGTATAGAAGTTATGAACAGTTTATAATTTCCTTATAAAAAGTAAGTTTGTGCCGCATGGTGATTATAGACTGTTTTAAGATTGTCACAGTTTAAGAAGTACTTTATCTGTATTGCTCTACAAGAGAAATAAGAGAACAGAGCCCATCACATAGTTGCAGACATGCTGACTGGTGTGAGGATATATTGAGAGGCTGTGAATTGGTGTAGATAAACACTAGGATGCACGGTCAGAGAACTTTTTAAAACAATCTAACTAGCCTGTACACTTGGTTCTTTTAGTATTGTTTTACCATCAAAGTGTACATGTTGGGGGGAAAAAAAAAAGTAAATACTTGAGTCTATTAGTTTGGTTTTTGCTTTCTCGACAAAAGCGTAGTCTGTTCTCGGAGTGGATGTGCTTTAGGTCCTGGTTTGCTCGCCTGCCTCCCTCTCTGTCTCAGCCGGTGCTGGGGAGCGTTTTCTTTGCCACAGGAAGGCAGGTACCCGTTTTTTATTTGTTGTTTCTCAGCCTAGGTGAAAGTTCGCTGCTGTGTGTTAGTGGTGGGGGGGTTTTGCCGGGAGGAGCAGCCCTGGGGACCGAGCTGCGCTCCTGCCCAGTGGCTGTCTTGTGAGACACGAGGCTGGTGCTCGCAGTAAATCGGTTGTAGCTTGCTCTCACCTTTGCTGTGCCTTTGTGCCCAAGGACGCTTCCTGCTCTAAGTATGAACAAGAGGTACGGCGTGCTCCGGCAGGCAGCATTTCCATGGAGCCCTGTTGATCCCGTAGATATTGTATCCGGTTCAGTGGACCTGCCTAGCCTGTGGTCGGAGGCTTTTTGTTACGCATGCATCCTAATTGTGCTCTCTGTCGGCATTGTGCGCAGAATGAAGGGGCTGTGCACCAATGCAAATAGCCTTTCTAATACCTTCCGCATTTGCATGATAATGGCTGCATAAGTATTGCAGCACGTCTCAATTCACTCGCTGCTTTGACTGCTGGGCTTTAAAATAGGTTCTTTCTGTAGCACAGATCTTGTTCGTGGTTGGTATTGCTTTGGAGAGGGGTTCTGAAGTGCATCCTTATTAAATAGTGAGGCTTGTTTGTGATGAGGTGCAATTTTAATTTAGCTATGTTCTAGTCTCCCACTCCTTTCAGCCCACAGGTTGATACATGCACTTGGAGGCAAAAAAAAAATTCAAGCTTGAGCAGTTTTTCACCAACTATTTCTAAACTCACTATATTTGGGGTTGCAAAACAAGTTTGCTAGAGATTTCGTTTTGCATTAATTCCAGAAATCCTATGGATGTCTGTGAGAACGTTTTCTACATAAGGAATGTGGAACATTGTGCCACTGTTGTTTTGGTGCTGAAACATTTGTTGACTTATTCAAAGTGTCGATGCAGGGATGTGACTGAAAGCAGACACTCATTTTGGGAACTGGTGGCAGATTGCCATCACCTATCTGTCAAAAGTTTGCTTTACAGAGTTGTTAAACAGAACAGTGGTTAGTATCACGTACTTGACTCTTAGAGATTAATAGATGCACAGAGACTTTTTAATATCATCAGAGAATGCCAGCTTTTCTTGTGGCTATGGACTTGTTATTAATGTAATGTGTCAAATTTTGGGAAGGGTAGTACGTGAAACTATTATTTATATTTTTTGGCTAATCCATTTTAATCCTAGGGTTCACTCTGGCTTATGTGATTTAGTATATGAAAACTGCAGCAAGAAAGGTATGTTAGGGTTTTTTTAAAGAAAAAATATCTGATGTTAGTAGCTTGTCACTCTTCCTCTTGTTTGCACATATTAAAGCATTCTGAGTTATTCAGGGTAAGGATATGCAGGATGAGCTTGTTGTAAGAATTAAAATTGCAAAAACTGTTTTCTGAAACAGTAAGTGATAGTATTGCAGGAATCCTAAATTTACTTAGGACTTCTGTATGATGATTGATGATTCACTTACATATGAGGTATTCTGCATAGTGCTGCAAACAACATATGTATTAATATAATACAGTACTTTTAACACTTGTCCTGTCAAAAAATTGTGTATATTAGAAGTTTAGAATTACTATAGTGATGTGCATGAAAATGCAAGGTTAAATAATGTTATGTTATAAAAATAATCTTGAAATACCTGTGAACACTAAGCTGTAGTGTATCTATACTTCGTGTACAGATATATATGGATTTTAATTATCTGTTAAATATTACAGATAATGTCTGTTTAGTACATCAAAAAATATGGCAAAACCACTTCAGGATTTGCTGTTGTATTTAGATCAGTGTTTTCAGTGTCTCCATCCTAATAGGAATTAGTTTTAAATCAGAAATTGAAGAGTTGTTTCAGGACAGTTTGAATGGTCAGAACAATCCATTGGTCTGGCATGTTGTCTTGACTGGGAAGAAAAGTAAGTATATTTATTACTTTTATGAAGAAATACCTGACTGGCAGCCAAAACAACCAGGGCTCAATATTTGTTTGTAGCCGAGGTGCAGCAGTGATCGTGGGGAGTCAGACTTCTCTCTTTTCCTTTTCCTTTCTCTTGCCTGTGCCTCAGCCATTTAAATCTTGGCAAATAGGGGATTTTGCTTTCTCTTTGTTATGAGGCCTCTGGCCTGTGACTGCCAGTAGTGGTAGTCTGTGTAATTGTAGCACGTGAACTGACCAGTCTCCTATATAGTAAGATTCCTGACTGTTGTAAATTTTTTTGATGCTGAAGGTTGTAATCTGTTTTTTAATACGCAGCATTAATCGTGGTTATTGAGAATTGTCCCGGGAGGAAATACTCATGTTGTGTCAAAATGCTTAGAACAAAAAAGCCTGCTATTTTTTAGTATTTCTTACCTGTTTCATAGTTTTTCCTCTTTTTAAACAAAAGAAAGCTATTCAGTGTGTCACAACTTAAAGCTTCTATTACACAGTAGTGAAGGTTGTAGTAAATCTGTAGATAATTAGCTAAAGCTCTGTTTGCAGTGCAGGTGCTGACTAAAGTGCATTGTGCCATGGAAAGGTTCATTCTTAGCTTCAGTCTTATTTTTTTGTTTGTGTTAGACCTAATCTAGCATCATTCCATCCTCATTAAAAAAAACCAAAACCTTGTAATCTCTCTCAATGCTTCTTTCCCAGCTCAGCACTCCCCAATCAACCTGCAGCTGTCCAAGGCAAAGAAATAATTGAGTGACCATTATTATCTTCATTTGATGAGAAGTTGTGTTTCTGAAATTGTAGGGTTAGAGTTTTGTGCTCTGTTATATTCCCCTTCCCCCTCTGCTGCAGAAAAGCAGAACTGTGCATTTCTTTTAATTCCAAGGGATAACTGCACAGCCAGGAGTCTTTTGCAGATTGCTGCAAATACCAGCTTTGTTAAGAAGTGTGGAGTTACACGGAGTCACTGTATGTAGCAGAGAGAAAATGACTTCACTAGCAAACTATATGTGTCCTGGAGGCATCAGGTGGCTTAGTATGTAAACAGAAGTCCACTGCAGTCAAAAATAGATCTTTATAAAAAGAAATGGTGCAAAAAAGTGACCTCCTAAACAAGGAAGTGAAGGGCTATCAGAGAATTCATGTGTGTAGTCCTGCAAAATGCTGATCATAGCAGAATATGAAGGATTTACCATGAAAACTCATTTTGCTGTTGCTTCTGATGTAGCACTTAGAGTGCATGACTTTTAAAAACGGTTCATGTAGAGAAATGATTGTACAGTCAAAGGGTCTAAAGCCATGAATATATAATATGCATAATTTGGAGTGATTTGCACAAATTTCTTCTTGAAGGGGTGTATGGGTTAAATGAAACCTCAGCTCAAATGTTCTTGTTAATATGTTAAATCTGTGACAATTACTTTTTCTAATAGTTCTTCAAATCTAAAGGCTATTGTTCAGTACTTACAAACCCAAAAATATTACTTAAGGAGAATATTATAATACTGGCAGTTGCATAAGCTTTATTGAATTTAAAAGTCTAGATTTCATGAAAAGAGAATTAGTAAATAGCACAAATGAAGATACCTAGGAGCTTGTTTTTGTGCAGCTGATTTTGTTTTGGTATGTCTGTCCAGGTCTTTTGAACTCCCTGACAGTGTACAGATGATCACAGATTTAAGGTAATCTTGTTTGTTTTTCATGGTGGGCTGAATATTTGCTTTTCGGAATACTCAAAAAAATTGTTTGGCAGCTTTCTTTATAGCATATTGTGTGTGGCAGGCCTAGCTAGGAGGGAACAAAAGTTTAAATAATATACCCATGAGTTGTAATTCAGAATTTAAGTACAACAAGATGGATTTTTTTCCCCCTCATGATTTCATCCATAAATTTATTTTCTGTATTTTAGGTCATCCTTAGGGACATTTTTACAGTAGTAATTTCTTTTTTTTCTGCCCCACAAGAAGTCTTCAGGTAAAAGATGGTCATTTTTTTCTTGCATTTAGACTGCACACTGTCTTATCTTTTAAAACCCATCTCTTTCAGTGCAGCTCTTTGGAGAAGCCCTAAGTCATAGCCAGATATCGAGGTTTCAGTTGCATGCTCTCACTGTAGTATCATGTTTTCTTCTTCTAAACTGAGATGCTGTTTATTGAACTAATTAGCTGCTGGGTGCAAGCCAGAACTTTCTCCTGAAATCAGAATGAGTGAATAAACAAATTCCTGTGGAAGGATTCCTGTTCTCACCGGGCAGTGGCAGTTGACGCGTGGCAAGGACTCGGTTCCTGTCCTGTCGGGTCTGTGCTCGGCCCTGCCGAAATTCGTGGGGTAAACTCCCGAGTAGGGATCACGTTCACATCACATATTTGATGGTTTGTCTGTCTTGTCTGTCTTTTGAAACCATTCCAGCTCTTCTGTAGTCAGCAGATGGGATGCATACGCCTTCATTAACAAGCAGTTAACTCCGCTGGTAGGACTGAATTTTCATCACGCCCCGGGTCTCTGACTTGGCTCTTTCTGCGTTCCAGCTCCCACTGTTTGTTCTGCTGTCTCTAAGAAGAAATCAACAGGAGCGTTACATGCTCCTGCCCTCCTGTGGTAATGAAAACCCAAATGTTTTTCTCAAAATCAGGTTGTGTAAAAATAAAAGAGGGAGAGGAGAACAAGGAACTAGTTTTCCTCTTCTGGAGCAGCTGCTCTCATCTCAGGATGTGCGTTTGCCTTTGGTGAAGTGTTCTGCTTCAGAAGCCCTGAGAAAATCATAGTTATTTCTGAATTTACTGTTGCAGTATCAAAAAGACCTTGTAGCCTTTTGTAGCCTTGAATAAACTTTCTTGCCTTTATATGTGATGTGCACTATCCCGTTTGCATTAGAGAAATTTAGGCAGAAATTACCAGGGAGATCTTTGCCGACAGCAGTGGCAGTGGGACGGCTCTGCCTTCCTTCCTGCAAGCCAGTGGGAGCTGAAACCCAGTCCTAGGACGTGGCTTGGAGGCACCAAGCTCACCATGGTTGAGGAACAGAGTTGGATCCCAACCCCAGACTCCTCACTCCTCCAAGTGGAAGGTGGAGCAAGGCAGATGGGCACAAGTCACGGCTGCAGTGAGATCTTTGTTGGCTGTAGGGACCACGGAGAGCAGCGTGTTGTGTCTTTGAACATAGAGCGTGGTAACAACTCGTCATGTGGCCTGAAAGGATCCTGAAATGGTTGTAGTCTTTGTGTGACCTCTTATTTCTTAATGATCCTCTGTGTTAGTAATGCTAAAAGAAAGGTGCTCTCATCTTAACTTCAAAGCTCATAGTGTGTATAAACTATGGACATACATGCTCAGTCTCTGTAGGCAAATCTTGTGTTGTTCTCAACCTGTAAAGTCTTGGAATGAGAAATCTGTGTTTGTCACAGCTTTCAGTCCTGTGATTTTCAGTGTCTACTGAAACTGGTTTGTTTTGTTTTATCCATGTAGACCTGCTTTATGTTAGCAAGGAGACTTTGACAGTTTGCACGCTGTTGGTGCTTTGGGCCAGCTTGCTGTCTGTCTTTCAGAAACATTTAATATAAGCTGATCAGTTGTATACCATAGTAAACTAAAAGTATGCTTGAGAGCTGCTTGTACTGATTTTTCTCATTGTTTTGTATTTTTACAATGTGATTTTTGCTCCCTCTTCGTCTTTGAAGCTACATAATTAATAGTTGAAATACCTTCCGACAAAAAGAAATGGCCCAGAATAAATTTTTTTAATCTTGGCTGTAAATGTCTTATTTTGTGACACAGAAGCAAGTTAATGCAAGGTGAAAGGATGTACAGAGCATGAAAGCTACTCATTACTGCTGCTTGTCTGTATTCTCTTATCCTGAGGTAACAGGAGGTATCCTGCCTCCATTCATCTTAATGCACACATTCAGGTATGTGTGCATGCCTGAACTTTTTCCAGGTAACCTATATGCTTCTATCATTGAATTATTCTGTTTGTAAGTCTAGAGGTATAAAGTTGTCTAATAAAAGTAGAGGGAGAGAGCATGGAAACTTTGTACATGACTGCCACTTTCAAATTGCTGTTTCTAAATAGAAATTAATAATGATTTGAACTTCCTCATGCACTTTTTCAGTGATAGAGCAGTTGACTTGTGTGTCATGTGAGCAAAAAGTTCTGCTTGGGTTGTACGTGGCTGTAAAAGCTCATGGACTGAATTTCAAAGTGTCTTGGTGTAGAGTGTAAAATTACTGCTGAGACTCTTTAAATCCTTTTCAAGAGTAGCTTTTCTTTCCTGTCTAAGCAACTTTCTCAAGTAGTGGAAGGTGAGATGGGCAACAGCTCTGGATATATCTTAATTATGATTTTTATGTAAATGCAGTGTTATATAGCCTGGTTTATAACTAAATGAGGCTAGGAGCTAAGGAACTAATTAACAAGTTGTCTTTTGTGGGGTTCCACTTTGATGAATCTTCCATAAGTACTTCGGGTGTTATGTATATATTCATCCACTACAAATGTGCTGTTCTTTAATTACCAAAAGTAAATGGGCAGAACCTGATTAATAGAATAGAAATAATTATGCTGAAAATAATATTTTCACCAGTTTTTGACCACTTTTCAGATAGCTACTCCAAAATAATTTTTTATTGATGCGTTGTAGAGATGATTAGCCCAGAATCACAGCATTTAGGATTCATTTGGATTCTCATTCTCCTTGCTGCCAAAACTCTTAATTACCAGCTAGTGAGCACTGTAAGTTCTCTTGTCAGTCAGATGTGGGAGGCTGGTTGTATGGCCCTTTTTCTGACCTCCTGTGATCATGGGCACTTTTCATTCAAGGCTACTGTTTGGTTTGGATTATTAGTACCATTATTAACGTGCAGCTTTTACCACTGCCTTGTGCTTGAAGCCAAATGTAAATAAAATATCCCAGCTTGAATAGCAGTGACAAATGAAAGCTTAAAAGGGTGGTCACAGAGCAGAGTAATTAACCAGTGTGAGGAAGTGGTTCTTTTAGGTCAAGCTTTTCATTTGCCTTTAAGGGTCACTTTTCAGTATGAGGTGCTCTGATATGCTGACATAGTTGTTATTATGCTGTTGTAATGATATATGTATACATGTATATATATATACACACACATGTAAAGGTAGGGGGAAGAATTACTTTGCACTTTGTGAAGTTTACCAAACTCACTTGTGGATCACTCCCAACTTTATTTTGGTACTTCTGGTGACCACTAGTGTTGCTTGAATTAAGTAATGTGGCTTTTATGCAAACCTCCTGATATTTGAAACAGTATCTAGAAATAATAAGTAACAAATTGAGAGTTCCTGATGATAATACAGATGAGGAAGAATTTTTAACTGCAACAGATGGTATTTTTTCAGCCTAATTTGGATTTACTGTGTTATCTCCCTTTTTTTATTTAACTTCCAGTCTTTTGTATCTCTGTTAGAAACTTCATTTATTGTATATGCAGGCATGACTAATATGTTGGAGCATGCAGGGCAGCATGGCTTGGAAGCAGTCCACAGGCCAGAACTGCCTTGCAGGGCAATGATTTGCTTCCTTTTTCTAAAGGACAGGTGGAAGGGCTCTTAGGACAATAAATATTTTGACACTGAATTTTTTCTCAGATAGCACTTTGTAGTCCCATGCAGACAGAATGGTGGCATGGCTAAAGGATGGAGGACATAGACAATTTTCTAGCAGATCCCTACAGTTATGGTGTGTTTATAAATATGAAAAGAAGTGGACCCATAGAAGCATCTCTTGAAGATAGTGCATTCTTCTTGAGAGAGATGAAGAGCTCCTGAATCAAAATAATAATTTATTGATAAATGCTAGAAGCAGCAACAAGCTGGTGCTGTGTAAGATCATGCTGTAATGCAGCCCACAGTGATGAGTCTGAGTGTTGGCAGGGATCATCTGGTCTGGATTTAGTGTTATTTGCTCTGTAAAATAAGCTAAAAGTTGGTTGTGAGAAAAATGAGCAGTGAAATAGTATCATCTGCACAGATCTGACATGAGGAATCTAGGAGTTAGAGGACAGCACACAGTGTGTCAAAACCAGAGGCTGTGGTTAAAACCTTTTTCTCTCAGTCATGTTTCCAACTGGTAGTCCTCACAAGCACGGATCAAATTTAGCCTTAGAAAGCAAGAATCGTCTAAAATTAAAATTTCCTTCTTTGCATCATGTCTGAATGTGATCCCCATAGGCTGCTGATCCAATATAAAGGGATTTTTGTGTGTATATTCATTTTTAAAAAATTGTTAGTTCATGTTTATAGCATTTAAGTGTGCCTTGATACGAAGTCAGAACTGACAGTTGTCAGGCTAGTTATGCTACTCTGTAAGAATTACAGAAGCTTTTGGTAGGAATTGTGCAGCACACTCAGTGATATGCAGCTCTTCAGATTGCAGCTTCTTCACCTCCTGTTGGAAGAATTATTGTCAGAGAGTGTAAGAGGGGGAGGAAGGAGGAATTGTGGGGGAGAGAAGCTGCCCCTGTTTGCACAGCCTTATGTCCAAGAATCACAGGAGCTGTGGGCTGGTGAGGAGGGGGTTTCCTCAGACATGTGCTGATCCTTTAGCCCCAGGCAGGAATAAAAGACTGGATGTAACTGGATGGTTTCTTGCCCTGCAGCAGAGGGAGGGATGGAGGAATAGCTCTGGCATGTTGTGCCTTGCTGGGAGGGTGGCACGGGCCGTGCCCTGTCACAGGGGTCGCAGCCGTTCAGGTCCTGCTCCACACATCCTACTGAGCCAGTTCTGGTGTCCTGCCTGTCTGTCTGTCTGCTGCTGCTGCTCTTTGGTTATTCCTGACAGTGTCAGAGTTCCTTGCAGCCTGTACCCAGGACTCCTGTCTCACTTCAGGCACATGCTTGTGGTTTCCATCTCTCTTTTACCCGTACCGGTGTTTGCTCTCTTTTCTCATCCTTTATGTTTTCCTTGGAAGTGTCTTTCCTGTGATTTTTTTTTTTTCCTTCTCCACTATTTTGAGAATGTTTGAGTTAAAAAGGAACAAGCGGATAGCAAGCATTAGTTAAAATTAAAACAACTTCTTTGTTTAACTAATTTTTATGTATTTGTTTTTAGAGTTTCAGGTACAGTGTTTCTACAGTGTTTCAGTTTCTTCTTCTTCTTTCTGTTCAGGAGCTCTGTTCTCAAGTCCTCACATATTTTTCTAGTATTTTCATACTGTTTATATATATATAGAGTACCCTCACTTTGAACATATTGTTCTGGAGCATATTGTCAAATTGAAATTTGTTCAGTCCTTCAAGTCAATTTGTGAGGCTGTATACTTTTACAGAGTGCTTTCTACATATGTCTAATACTTTTTGGATTACACTTGGCTTGCAAAGGACTCATTGTCTTTTAATGTGAGTTGGTTCAACCTGAGCAAGTCATGTGAATGTCACTTAGGTGGTTGAATTACCCCTCTCCTGCCCTGTGCATTAGTACAAAAATTAAGGCTCCATCACTTTGCTGAGCTGTTTGTTGGAGGCTGGGTCAGCGTCACTCTGCAAGGAGCTGAGAGCATCCTCACTTCTCTGTGCAGGTCAGAGAGGAGCAGATGTGGGCAATCCCAATGCAGGGAATCACCTGTTCTCAGCTTGTAGAGTTTAGTGCAATCCTCTGGTGCATTTATTCCATGGGAACAGATTCTGCAAGGCACAAATACCTGGAGACCAGCACACCTGGTGAGACACTCTTGTATCTGAGCTCCTGTAAAGGTTGCATTTTAAATCTTCACAAACAGGCAACTTCTTGCTGAATTATGTAGACACTTCTGACATCTGTCTTCTGTCTGAAAAAAGGGCAGTAAGGTGCAAAAATGTCACTCAGTATAAATAGGCTTATGGTACAATTTTGATTTTAATTTTGTTAGGATAGTGATATGAACTTTATTGTAGATCTAAGCTAGTCTGCTTATTCATCAGTTTTTTCAGATTTCCTTTATCTTATTTAATTTTTTGGAAAGTGGTGAGGTAAAAGGTATTGTTGCAATATTTATACAAAGTTGTTTTATTCAGATTGCATCTAAATTTTTTCCATGACATTTTTCAGGCTACTGCTGCTGCTACTTTCTACTTTTGCAATACACAAGCCTTTCAAGTGTGCTAAGAGTCTATCATGGAGCTGATTTTTGACAAGGAGAAATCATGTTTTTTACTGTTTCTAGGAAAAATGTAATTGAAAACCTTTTGGATTTTTTTTTTTTTTTTGAAGAAAAGGATGCCTCATCTGAACAGATTTTGAAGAATCTGCTTGGAAGGGATCATAGTGGTTTTCTTTTTACTTTTTTTTTTCTTTTGAAGGAAAACATCTTGTTCCTGTGAAGGGACTCAATTTATCCTGTGTTTTCCAGAATTGTTAGTATATGTGAAACAACCTTAATTGGGCTCAAAGTTACAGAGTAGCATTCATTCCTCAGTGCTGGGGCTGAGGGTGTTTTGTGCATCAGGCTGTGTGACAATGGGGATGAGGATGAAGAGTATTCGTGGCAGGTCTGGACATTTCTTGGTTCTTCACAGCAAGGTGAACAGAGCTTTCTATCTCATCCTTGTTTGTTTCACTTTTATCTGCTATCCTGGGAAAGAAATCTCTGGGATCATCTTGGGAATCTGTAAGAATGTGGATGAACTTGCAATAAATTCAAATGCTGTCATTTTTGGTTTTTTTTTTGTAATGCTAATGCATTCAATGTTGAGTGGGGAAGAAAACATGTAAAAAGCTAAATAAATATAGTCTTAAGTAGTTAGGAAAATCAAGTTTTAAATATAAAGCAATCAGAATTAGGTAGTTGTGAATGAGATGGCTTCCAGTGCTGTAGGTGACCATATTTGTCAGAATGTGTTTAATACCTCTATTTATTATTTAATACTTTTGCCATCTCCAAGACCCCTTCTCCACACAGTGTGTAGGAGCAGGAGTGATGCCTGTTGACTGATTATTTTCTCAGTATTTTTATGTCTGTGATACTCTCTTAAGTAGAATTTCTTATCAGCTGCCTCTTGCCCATCACCTGTGCCTGTCAGCCTCCCATCCTTGTCCTTGTTCTTGCTCCAGCTCCTACCTGTTTCTCAGCTTACCTGTGCTCCAGGCAGGAGCTTTTTCTTCTGTGTGGCTGGTGTGACCCAGATGAAGGTGGGGAGGAGAGTAGGAGGGTCTCAGCTGAAAGGAAGGGCTTGTTTGGGTTTGACTTGCTCTGTGGGAATGTCTTGTATCAGAGGCTGTTGGTGTTGAGGAGGTGAAGCAGACTCAGGCTGTATGAAATACCCAGAGCTTTGTTGCCACAGGAACTTCTTGTAGTTTTCTTATTAGACTTTGAGTGGCCAGGAGTGAATATGTGGTGAAATTCACTGTAGCACCAGACATTGTAATAGATTTGAAGTCCCTAATCTAAACCAAATATGCCATGGTTACAAAACTGGTGTTAAGATTGCCTTCAACTTGAACAAAGCAATGTGCTTTTACCAGCTGTTAGTCTTGCAAACAGCTGATCCAGTTGATCTTACCTTTTCCCTCTGTTCTTGTTCCCTCAAGGCCCCTCTCTCCAACCCCAAAACAATCCAAAAAGCCCTGAGGGCTGGCAGGCAGATGCTGGTAAAGTCACCTTGAAGGAGTGAAGTCTTACACAGACCAGTGTGATGGAAAAGCCTTTGCTACAGGGCTACCCGAATCACCTATGGAATGCATCTATTTGTTTCAATAACACTTCACTGCTTTATGTCATTGTGTTTAATTCTGTTATGCTCAATGGGGGAAAGCAGTTGAAAGCTTTGAAAGAGGCTTGGGAGCAATTTTGTTCTTCATCACCTCCTCAGGGTGTATAATGAGGCTACATTTCCATGGTGCCGTTAATTTGTGAAGTTCCCCAAGGTATTTCTGAGTTGCTTTGGCTTCTCCAGCTGTGGCTGAGCATCGTTTCAAGCAGTGGTGCAGGAACATGGGATCCACTGGAATGTGGTGCCCGTTGGAATGCAGTAATCTGCTTAACCCTGTGCAGTGATGCAGCGTAAGAGGGTGAGGACAGGGAGGGAATGATGCAAAATCCAGTTGAAACTGAGTGGGCAGAATGCAATTAACCTCAGAAATGTAGCAGTTAAAAATGAGTCTCCAGCTGGAGTGGGCACACATAATACAAGAAAAATACCATTTCTCTTTGACAGTTTCTGGTTCTTGCATCTTGAGTAATTTGGATGGCAGAAGTGGTCTGTCACATCATGTTTAGGAAAATGGCTGCTGGAGAAAAGAGATGAGAGTATGTTAACTTGTATCTAGTTAGCTGAAACACAGCAATTTCTTTGTCCTCATGTTGTCTATAAATATGTATATATTAACCTGGCCTGAATCAGTTTGCTTTCACCAGTAGGATGTGTTTATCTGAAAGTTGGATTACAAAACCAAACAAAAAAAAAACTCACTGGAAAGAACTTAAGCAGTAATGGGAGAAGATAAGTAGATTTTTTTTGGCTTTTCATTTAGAATAGTCTACATTTGTTTTACTTTCCTGTAATATTTAAATATATAATGTAAACTTTTGGAAAAATAAACTGTCATAAAGAAACAACTCCAGCTGATCATTGTACAGTTTTCAAATTCATTTTACTTAATTTAATTGTAATGCAGCAGAAATGTGAACTTAGATTAGAGCAAATTTGATGCTGACTGTCATTGTTATCTTTTCTCTGGGAAGAATGCTGATCTGTTCAAGAAGCTATTTTCTGAGAAGAAGTTATTTTCTGAGAACTGGTCAGATCCAAAATATATTAATGATTTTAAAGGTGAGGAGATGTGTAATTGGAAACTTGTGGGTAAAGTACTTTTTTGGACTTTGTCAGACACTTCTGTATCTTCCCAACTCACAATGTTAGTTGAAAAGTAAATGTTACTGCAGATTTCCTTTTCAATGCATTAGTTATATTTAAACTAGGTGTTCAATAAAACAAATATGTCCAGGCTTTTGTTGTCTTAACTGAAGATCAAGAACTGCAAATAATTTTAGCTAAAAACAATAAAAAAATTGAAGCAAGACTGGATACTGTTCAGTGCTGAGCTGCAATAATGTAGTTATTGTGGCTTCGTCTGCTAAAACCTAGAAGGTAGTCATTGCTCCTTGTCATGTACATAATTGTGTTAAAAACACATTTTAAGTTGTTTTTTAGATAGTTTTTTTTTTTTTAATATACTGTTCCCCTGCAAAAAGATTCAGTGACTTACAGTCACTAATTGTGGTCAGAAAACTTGAGGGACTTAGAATCATCCAGCACTGAACTTTGTGAAATAATCATAATTATTACAGAAAAGCATGTTGAAGAAGGTGGGAAAGCTTTTTGCATCAAATTCAGAGATAAATAAACAGAGAACTGCTACAATAAACAAGATTTTTGATAGATAATTCTGTGTTGCTGTTAGGGGCCAGGGTGGGATGCTACACCAGGTAGTAATTGAGCAACTTTTTGTTTAGCTGTGATGGGGTTTTGTGTGTGCTTTATCCCAGTTTCTGTAGGATCAACGTAATTTGTTGATAATATAGATAATTAGTAGAAAATATGTTACTCTGCAGTTACTTTGTGTGTTTACTTACTTGCTTGTCATTCATGTTTAGTCTTCTTTTTAGTAGGTTTTATTTTGAGAAGTTGTTTTTATTGCTCAGAGGAAATGGTGAATGAACACGAAATACTTGGTGCTGGTTTGTAGTTTGTATCATCACCTTTTGTGGGACCAGTGCCATTTTCTGTCAAATTTGTAACAAGACAGTGTGTGGCAGGTTGCTTCCTTTGTTTGTAGGAGCTGTTGAGGGATCTGAATAGTTGTGTTTGGGTCCTGTGTAACGGTAATAGTGAAAGGTTGTTTCATATTGGAAATTAAATTCTTGCTACAAGTGGGTGATTTTTATTCAAAGGAGGGTATTGGGTGGTTGGGAGCACTTGCTCTTCTAGAAGGTTATATACCACTATAGATAGAGAAGTTGTATGGTCACAAAAACGAGGATTGGGTTTTCCTAGACTAAAATATCCATTTAGAATGACCCTTCTAAGAGATATTAGAACCTGCACTAAATCCTGTAAATTTGTTTCATCTAGAAAGTTAGGATTTTCAAATTTCATGTATTATGCAGGATTACACAGCCTGCTGATACTGTGAGTTGCCATGGAAATGGAGACATGTAGCTCCAAAGGTACATGCTGGGGGGCCACACATGCAGAAAGTACCTTTTTACATATTAAAATAAGCTGCTTTATGGAGCTAGCAGAATTCTGCTCTTGAAGTCTATTTCTACAAAAACATGTAATGGTATTATGTAACTTGCCAAAAAACTAGTGGGTTTTTGTTCCTGCAAAGGAGAAGAGAGAGTGCTTTGTAAAAATAATGTTGGAGCACACAGAATGATTCACAGTATGTATATTTTTGTACTTGCTAGGTGAGTTCAGAGGCAGGGCACAAAAGATTATTTCTACCTCCTAGGAACTTAAGGCCTAAGTGACTTTCTGTCTGCAAGTGTGGAGCCTTTTTGTCCTGACTGCTCTGGACTTTGGTACGTGACCTGGCACTTAGTGCAGGGAAGTACCTGAGCTGGTGACCAGTGAGTGAAAGGATGGAAAGGATGGACTCCAAATCTTTAAACCCAGCAGTGATGTCCATGTGCCTGCCCATTTGCCCTGGAAGGGCACGGTTATGTCCGAAGCTGGGATGGGATGTCCTGGGAAATCTGGCTGGTTCCGCAAGTGCACAATGATCAGCCTTCAAAACCTTCAGAAACTCATTTGCTTGTTTATAGTAACTGCAGGTGTAATTGCACATAGGTTTGTAATTAGGTGCCTATAGTCACAGAAGTGCTTGCAGATTTAAGACACCTCAAGTGAAGCATAAGGAAGCCCTTAGAGATGGTCTAAGTGCAGTTGTTGCCCCCTTGGAGTGACGTTTGTTCGGTTATTCTCTCGAGCCCCGGATTTTGCTGGAATGTGAGACTGGGTTGTGCTCGGCTGTTTGGCAGCCGTGGAAGCAGCAGACAGTTGGGATGTCTTGGCTGCAGTCCTGTGGCAGATGAAGACGTTCTAAAGGGCTTGGAGGGCTGTCAGGGCCCAGGCCTCCTCCTTTCCCAGCTCCACAGGCTCGGGCTGTGCCTGCAGCGAACAAGCCGCTCCCTCAGCGGGAGAGGGGATTAGGGTGAAAGCTGTGCCACATCCTGGGGTGTTGAAATCGGGCTAAATTGGTAGTCTGTGAGCTACCATCTGCTGGCCATCCACTTACAGGATTGAGATGAATTTAGTGGTCAGCCTTCTCTCTTGCACAAGCCAGCCAGGGTAGCTGGCACGACGAACCACGTCAGAATTGCCCTGCTGCCATTGGGCACCCTGTCCTCTGGAATAACAGGTTTCTTCCCACAGAAGAGAAGCTGTCCAGCTGGCATATTTCAGGAGCGCTGCTTTTGTTGAGATAGATGAGGCGGTTTTTGATCTCTGGTGGAGTGATGGTGGGTTGTTCCCTTGCTGTCTCCATACCTCTGAATGAGGTTTTGTGTTCAGAGGAGCTGTGCCACCGCTGGTGACTGATTCAGCAGCTTGCTCCCAGCTGGTCCGTGGTGGCTGCAGTGGCAGAAGCTGAAATGCACTTATGCAGATGAAAACTCTGTAGGTCAGATGTTTGAAGCTAGCAAATCGGAGGGGAGAATGTGCTTTGTTTGCAACTGACTCCCTGGCTTAAGCTATTTGGGTTTCCAAATGAAAATAGTGACTAGGGTGGTTGGGGTTTTTTGGGTTGGCTTTTTTTTTTTTCTTTTTTTTTCTTTTTTTTTTTTTTGCATATGTGGTATTGAGAATGGAAATTCATTGTAGCCACTTGGGCTAAGCTTTAAATTTCATCCATTACTTATTGATGTGTTCATCTTTGTGTATGGTGTACTGGAATATGAAATGTTTTTTATGTATTCCGTGCTGCTCTAATTAAAAGGTAAATACTTTTAACAAGGTAGATTTTTTTAGTGTATGTTTGTTTGTGAATAGGTGTTGCTGCAATTACCAGATATCATTTGAACTCTGCCTTGTTGTTACGAATCACTTAGGGCTGAGTAATCAGAAATACCTAGATCGGAATTGCAATCTCAGAACATTTTATTTATTATTATGCAACAGAAAAATTGTCAGCTTACTCCAGAGTGTCCAGTATGAGCTGATTCCTTATTTCATTGACTTGTTTAATATTTGGAATGATCCTCTGCTGTTATTTAGGTTGAAAAGTGCTAGCGGTGATGTGGGTTAAGTTTAGTACAAACACAGAATGAAGAGAAAAATCATTCCTGTTGTGATAAAAAGTTACACGTGTAGTAAAAAAAAATCTTTTCAAATGCAGGCTGTATGTCTCTTGCTACATTACAGAAGTAAAATTCTGTGACAGTTGAGTGTAATGTGTTACACAGTGAAAATGAAATGCCTTTGATATTATATGCTTAGAACATCAGAAGTGTTTATGGTTGGAAGTGCCTGGTTTGGCTCCTGAAGCACAGAAGGGGAACCAGTAAGGGTTTAGGTGGAGCTGTAAAGTGACCATTTTGTAAGATGACGTGCCACGATGATTTTCCTTTGGCAGAGAAGACTGCTGTTGGTTAGCCTTGTCACTTGAGAGGGAAATATTTCAGCTGTGGGAGACGCTTTTATTTCATTTAGCGATTTCTTCTTCAAGCCATCTCTGTGAACTCACAGGAAACTTGCATATAATTGCAAGTCACAAGACACTTGAACGCATTCTCTGGGAAGTGAGGGACTGCTGAGAGTAATTCATGCAGGGAACAGCCTGTTCTGGGGGTCCCACTGCTTTGCAGTAGTGGGTGGGAGACAGTTGAGGCTTTTACAGCCTTACTTGAATAGCACTTGGCTGAAATCCTTTATCTCCAGCCTCATACTATGTTAGATAGTGACCAGGAAACATCGGTATTTATATTGCCAAATTGCAGTGATTCGTGTAGTGTTATTCCTAGAACTGCAGAATGTTCCTACATTACCAGATTTTTAATAAAACATTTATTGCATAAATGTTTCAAGTTGTATTGCTCAGAAAAACTGAAATCTCTTTTCAATTACTAGTACATATAAAAAAAAATCATTAAAATATACAGGTAAATGTGGGGTTCTTTTCCAGACAGTAAGGAAGGTCGTACAGTTCAGGCTGAAGTTGCTTCTGGTTCTGAAGTTTCGTCAGTTACAGATGACAGAAAAAAACTAAATACATCTGGTTTAGGTTCAGACATCAGGACGAGTAAATCAAAACTCTGAAGTTGGTTATTTATAACTATTTACAAATATTTTACTTAAAAAAAATAATATTCAGGACAGGGAAGGGATTATTTTCCTTAACTTCTCTGAAAGTTTTTTTTTTCCCCTCACATGCTGTGCCAAGCAAGAGTCTTATTAAATTTTCCAAGTTCTTCAGGACATAATAGTTAAATGTTTTTATGTCAATTAATATTGACAGGAAGTCAGTTTGAACAGTGTTGGAAAATGGAAGTAGTTGGCAGCACTAGCTAATTTCACTGAATTTCCTTTTGCTAAAAATATCTCTAAAAGAAGCTCTCCTTTTGAGATACAATGAATGCTTGTTTGACTGTAGTTTAGAATTGATGGTGACTCTTGTCCTTTAACCAAAAGGGCTTGAAAAATATGCATAACCTTTTGAGACATATTTAACTTCCTCTGTAGTACGTGTAATTATACTCATGCCCACCAAAAGTTTACGTACATGTTTGACTTGATGTATGTGAGTAACTCCATGAGCTGTAATGATTTGCAATAGAGATCATGTAGAGCAACTTACATGAAGCTGAGCATTTAATGTCTTTCTAGGTACAATTAAAGTTACTGCTAACAAAGACAGTGAAATGCGTGCAGATTATTTGGAGCACTTGCATTGCCGAGCTGCTTTCAGCAGCACTAATCTCCAGCAGTCTTTCCTTTCTGAGGCTCTTTCTAAACCTCCTCCAGCTGCTGTGCACATAAGGAATGAAACAAATCTCTTGGTGGGTCCTAAATTTGGTTAAATTGGAAGCTCAAGAGAGCAGCAGCCCTTTGAGTGTTTCGCTCTTCGGGGACTCGTCGAGCAGTAGCTGTTCTGGCGCTGCTACAGTCTCTTTTCTGTGTTTTATCAGACTTCAGAAACTATGTTAGTTCTTGATTCTTTTTGTTACTGTTTCATAATGAAAACATGTTGCGAAGCCATTCAGGCTCCCACCCTTCAGTCAGCTGCGTTTTTGCATTGGGAGTCATTACATTTCCTTTTACTGGTGCTTTACAAGTTTGTAGATTATACATTGCTGAGAAGAAGTTTTTAAATATAATCTGGAGAGGTTAGTAATCTTGAGGAGAGGTCAAATTAATGATTGCTGTACAAGATGTGTGGAAATCTTAAGGATACAGTAAAGAACTGGCTTATGCTGCTTTAGAAAACTCAGCAGTGCAGAAAATTTCCAAGTTAAAAACTGTTTTTGCTTGCTGCTGCTAGCATTTAGCCATAGTCCATTACAAGAGAGTTGTCCAGAACACAGGAACTGGAGGCAGTTTTGGGCTTCTTTTTGGGGGGGGAGGCATTCTTTTTTGATGTTACAGTGTTTGTAGCACACTTGGTAATGCTGCAGCAGCAATGAATCAGGATGAAGGACTGGAAGGCACCTCCTGAGGCAGGTTCTCTTTTGGGTGTTGTTACCAAACAGCTGGATTTGCAGCTGGGGTAAAGTACCTTGTCCTTCTGATCATCTTTAAATAGATTTTTTTTTTCCAACGCTTGCATGAGCCATCTGTCAGGTTACACACATCCATTGCCGTCAATATACCCAAACATCTGAGGAGCAGGGACAGAGGCAGCATTAGTGAACATCAAGTGATCTCTGGGGGGAAAACCAACAGCAACTAAAACCCACGTTAAAGGTATTTATGATGAGTTAATTGGAGCGTGACTGACAAATCCCCAACTGTGGGCTGTCTGGTGACTGGGTCTCGGGGCGCTGTGTGTGAGGTGTAGGTGTCTGGTACCTGGGGCTTTCCTCCCAGCAGTGTCCTACATGTGAGTCCCAAGGGTGACCGTGTTGTGCTCTGAGCGTGCATATATGTATATTTATAAAAATAAATATATATATATGTGTATAGCCAAGTGTGCAGCTTTGTGTTCTCCATTTTTGTACTTTCTCCATACATTTTTGTGTTTGAAGGTAAGCATACAAAGCATGACCACAGTTAAAAATGGTTACTTGAGCTTTGCTAAAAAGTATTTGTATTTTTAGTACTTGCTGATGGCTTAAGTATGCAAAATAATATTTAATTGATTTTGATTAAAACCTTTATGAACTGGTGCAGAAGTTGGAATGCCAGGATAGTGACACGGCTCCTGTGGAGATTTTAAGAGTATTTAAAGAAGGTGACTGGGAAACAACTTTCTTCAACAGTGGGTACTGCATAAAATAGCTAAAAGGTGTACTAATATGGAGGCATGAAATGATTGTTGCCATTGATTGTTTATTTTTCTTCAACAGAGATACATTCCAAAACCTTTCCACTTTACTCAGAATCATGAAGTTCTTGGGCATGTCATGTGTTTTGAATTGAAACATGAAGAATAGCTACTTTCCATGATGCATGATGATTTTGTAAAAATGTAAATGGGCCTTTATAGGTTTCAGACATCTGTTCACTTATTAGGCTGCATTGCAGTCATGGAGGGGGAAAATTCAAGATATGGTTAAGATATATTATGTCCTACTCCCAAGAGAAATTCCTTCATAGTTTTGCTTATCTTGAAGCATAATTTATTATTTCTTCTGGACTTTTGGCTGAGTTTTTGATAGGTATATTTTAAAAATCCTGGCGCTTGGTTCTTCAAAGCACATGAAGCTGGTGAGAACGTTCTGCTCCACATTAAAAGCAGAGACCTGCAGTTCAGAGCTGGTCAGAAGGAGAAAGCTCAAGGCAAAGTGTTTGTGTTACTGTAGCATATTAGATTTTACTGCAGATTGACCTGAGATTCTTTTGTGCTGAAAGAATAAACCTGTACGGGTTTGTTTGAAGAGGCAGGCACTTAAAATTATAGCAGATATTTATTTGCTGATTGGGCATTGAGGGAAGAGAGAATATTCATTTTGATGACTGGAGGTTGTTGTAAGAACTAGGTAAGACATAAGATGGTGACTCAAATGTGCTACTGAAGGCAGTATTATGTTTAAGAATTGTGATTTTTCTTCCCTCATGTATACTGTTTAGTACAGTTTGTGTACCACAGTGTGTCGTGTGAGCAGTATGTGTAGTATTTTTGGTTTAGCCTTGGGTTTTTCCTTGGCATTTGAACGGAAGGACAAATCATTAACCTGAGTTAGTGAGCACAGGCTTGATGTAAAAACACTCAATATTTAACTGGAAATTTTATATTTACACTAACTTTGGCTTCTCTTCTCTATGTTCCAGAAATACTAATACACAGCATTTGACCTGATCTCTGCAGCTGAGTCTCCTGATAGTAGGATTAGGAAAGAGTGCCTTCAGAACCAATATGTAGCAAATGGGTGTCACGCCTCTGAAGCTCCTCCCTGGGTTCAACAGTTGCGTGTTTTAAGGATCCTTGTTGCCTCAGCATTGAATTGTTCTTGTGGACTTCAGAAGCAGATTTCATGCGGTGCTTGCTGAACGTTGAGTCACCATGAGCAGTAATCTAGGAAAAGAAAAGGACTGTAAAGAGAAGGATCCAAAAGTTCAGTCGTCAAAAGAAAGGGAGAAGGAGGCCAAGGCCTCTGGAGGATTTGGGAAAGAGAGCAAAGAAAAGGAGCCTAAGACCAAAGGGAAAGATGCCAAAGACGGAAAGAAGGACTCCAGTAGCACGCAGCCTGGGGTAGCTTTTTCAGTGGACAATACTATAAAAAGACCTAATCCTGCCACAGGTACTCGCAAAAAATCCAGCAATGCTGAAGTGATCAAAGAGCTAAATAAATGCCGGGAGGAGAATTCTATGCGCTTGGACTTGTCCAAGAGGTCTATACACTTGCTTCCATCAGCTGTCAAAGAGCTAACGCAGTTAACAGAACTTTATTTATACAGTAACAAACTGCAGTGCCTACCGGCAGAGGTGGGCTGTCTTGTGAACCTGGTGACACTGGCTCTGAGTGAAAACTCACTCACCAGTTTGCCTGACTCTCTTGATAACTTGAAGAAACTGCGCATGCTTGACCTGCGGCATAACAAACTGCGAGAAATCCCCTCGGTGGTGTACAGGCTGAGCTCCCTGGCCACTCTGTACCTACGCTTTAATCGTATAACTACTGTGGAAAAGGATATCAAAAACTTGTCAAAACTCACCATGCTTAGCATACGAGAGAACAAAATCAAGCAACTACCTGCTGAAATTGGTAAGTGATTCTACTGACTCAAAGTGTGATGCTGTTTTTACGTTCACTTTGCAGTTCAGTTAATTATACATAAACTGTCACTTTTCCAACTGCGCTTCATTTAAAACTACATAAAATTATGCTCTTGATCATACTGTTCCCCTGTTAGCTTGAGAGTAGTCAATACCTTGTATATATATTTTTTTTTAAATAACAAATGTCCTTCTTCTTCATCTGTCATCTTAAAATCTGATGTATCTTGTTTTCATCTTTGCTTTGTGCTTTCACATATTGTGTCTTGAGAGCCCAGATGGTTTAAAAAAAAAAGAGATACAGGGGCCTTTTTTATTTTAAGAGTTTTTTTAGAAATCATTTATGAACTGTTCCAAGTTATAGGCACATTATGGGCATCTTACAGAGGGGTGTGACCACAGTAATACGAGGTAAAATAGATAGCTACATGCTGTTACCATGAGCAGGCTGTTGGGTGCTGTTACAGTTAATAATCTAGGTTAATGATTTGTGCAAGTGTCTGCCTTTTATAAGTCGTGAATATATTAATACATGGACTCTGAAGTGACCAAATGTTGTACACGTGGCTGATGATTCTTATGACTTGTAATGAATAGTATTTTTTTTTTCAAACATTGTTACAAAAGTTGAAAAGATGGTGAACTAGTATGAAAGCGTGTTATTAATTTAAATGGTTTATTACACAAAATGTGCTGGACTAGCTGTATATCAAGAACTTCTGTGTTGTTCCCAATAAGTTCTGCTTCATGGAAGATATGTCTTTATAACACTGTTCTCAAGCCATGTTTGAACAATGTGTGTGCCTTATAAAAGTATGATTCTGTTAATCAGTAGGATTTTTTTCTCTATATTACCAGTTTGTAAAATGCAAGTATAGTTTAGCCCTTTTAGGGGGTGGAGGAACATAAACTTCACACAATTAAGAAACTGCTTTGACTTTCTTCAAGGGTGAAAAAAAAAGCCCTTGTAACACTGTGAGTAATAATTCCCATGCCCTGTTTCCAAAAGCTGCTGTGGGACTTTTTCCTGTTGTCCAAGCCAGTGTGTGAGTGTGTTGCTACTGAAGTGGCCCCTGTGGTCACTAATTTTGCAAAGCTTGGGAAATGCTCTTGTTTGTATACCTGATAGATCTTTCTCAAGCCTGCAGTGTTTGCTCTTTGTCTTGGACGTTGATATGAAAGATACATAAGACAACATGTTCTTGATGGCGGGAACTCCTGGACGTGCCTGGAAGTGCTAATCCAGCTACCAGCAATGCCAGTACAGAGAGCTTTGTCCTTGGTAACAGGAGTGAAGAAATGCAGTGGTGATGCCAGCTGTTGGTCTCAACCTTTGGCTCCCTGTGGCAGCAGCTGGGGATGGGTTCTGCTGGAGCCACAGGAACACTTTTTGCTGGGCAGAAGTGAAGTGGTTGATGTGGTTTGTTTTCTGATCCACGCCATTCTTGAGTTGTCATGAGCGTCTCAGCAATGCTCTGAATTTCCCCTGGGAGAACGAAGGAATTACAATTTTCACCTATTTTGACACTTCAGTTTAAGTTCAACAGCCTTGTTGAATTTTTTACTGCTCAACAAATCGTACTGGAAACCATGGGGCTGATATTTACAGAAAACCCAGCATACTGCATGTTTCTACATTGACTGAAGGAATTGTGGCCAGTTTAGCTGGTTGAGCTGTTATACAATTGTCAGTATTGTATCTGGTTCTGTTTGTGGCTCAGTTATTAGTTAATCTAGCAAAGAGCCATCTTCTGAGGTTCAACTGTGGATACTGCTGCATGAATTTAAAGTAATACTAGTAGTGTGTTAAGAAAAAACTTCTGTGAGGTATTGGATCCTAGTGTCTGGTGTTGTGCTTTAGACACTTCTCTTAGGTGTGTTTGATACTACAGGCATTGCTTTTGCTGAAACCTCTTTATTTCTTTTGTTTGTTCAATATGGTTTACACTGAAGTATGTATTTGTTCACAGTAGTCTTGAAAGAGATCATGTGTAACTGCTTCATGGGAAAATTAGTAGGTGCTTGTGTCCTGAACATGTGACTTGTTTCTTTCTTTTGTATTTTTTTATTGTTTCGATATGTGAACAGGCAGTGTTCTCAGTTCTCTGTAAAACCCTAGCTTGAGAACATTAACTGCTTTATTTCTGTCCTTGTATCCAGCAGTTAGTCCTGCCTTAATTTGAACTGTGATAATGCTCATGTTCCTTGTCATGGGTCAGCACCTCATTGTGGAAGGCCTTTTAGAAGCACAGATGGAAGACAACTGTCACCCTTATGAAGAATTTCAAAGGGAAATCATCACATTCAACAGCATCCCTTTTTATTCAAAGTAAATTTCTCAGAGTAGGTTGCCTGAAATCGAATCAGGTGAAAAATAAAATTAATTGGTGTTTAAGTAAAACAAATAATTTAAACTGCCAAGACACACAGTACATGCATTTGAAAATCTTTTTCATCAGGGTAAAACCAGATAAGATAGTTTAACTTCTGTAATTGATTCTACTCACTCACTTTCATGTTAGTTTTTTTGATGAAATACTTGAGTTCAAAACACAGCTGAAAAATGAAACTACTGAGAACTGTATTTCTGACTTTCCAAAGGAATATCTTTAAACACTTATTATTTCTCTACATTTCACATATGCACTTCAAAAAAACCCTTCTCTTTTAAGTCTCAATGCTTTTAATCCCTTGTATGTTTTATAATACAGTATCTAAATACTATAAACTAGCAAGCACTCGTATTATCAGCTTGTAAATAACACAGAAAATTTTGTTGCCGCAGAGCGGGAAGTAAAATGAAGCCATTATCGTTTACAAAGCAATATCATGTGGAGCATTTCAAATTCTTTTTAAAATGCCCCATTGTTCTAAGACCTAAAGCTCACAATGGCATGCTGGTGTGCTTGTTCATATTTTTAAAAATTCAAAGCTTATGTAACCTGCTGACTTGTCCAGCGAGGAAGAGTCTTGCAGCAGTTAACTACAATGTGCTCATGTTGCTGATCTGGTGCACACTGTGCAAAGAATCCTGGGTTTTCTTTACTTTGTCTTTTGAAAGTAGATGTGCTACAAAAGGCTGGTCTGGACAAAAAGAAAATTAAAGATGCAGACTTCAGTTTGAAAAATGTTGCTATTGTTCCCGCAAGGAGGGATGGCATTAAGTTTCACCCTGGTGCTACAGACTTGTGATGGCTTTTACTGTTACTAAACAAAAATTTTCAGTTTTGTATAAGAATAAATGGCTTTCCAACTTTAGGCCCTTGTTACTTTAAAATAAGAGGTCACCTGGTTTGTGAGCAATCATCCCATTGCTTTTCTAGGAATGTTTAGTCTCCAGCCTTATAAAATAAAGTTAGTTTTCCTGCTACTCTCAATGAAATAAATTGAATATAGGAACTTTAAGTGCTCTGCTAATTGAGACCTTTCTTCCAACACCCAATATGTCTTTGAGTAGTTGATTTTTGTGCCAGTGATGTTCTGTTGTTCTTAGATGCAGCACTTAACGCCTACATTTGTTCTCAGGCGCTCCTGGAAATTCTTTACAACTGGCCTGTTTAAGGTTTGTTGTTTTGAGGAAAACCTGGAAGAGGTGAACCTGCCAGCTCTGAGCTGCTGGGAAATAAGCTAAAGTTTGGTTCTGTTTGGTACTTTAAACTGTCTTTAGTTGTTAAACAACACAAACTTCAATTAGGTGACTACACTTTAGAAAAGTTGCTTTGAATTTAAAAGAAGCTTTTTAGTGAGAAAGAGGAAGTGTTATTATCTGTAGTCAGTAAACAGATTTGTGTGTTTCTGGTCTTTTTTCCTCCCCCAGAATTAAGCACCTCTCATTCCATTGCATCCAGTTGCTTTATTATAGGTAGGTACATACTAAATAATTTCTGCTTGTATTTGTCAGACTTCTCTTAACACTTTTCTAGCAACTATATTACTTCTACATTTTTAATGTGATTTGAAATTATTTCAGTCGACTGCTTACTAAGCTGAGGTCTTGGTATGCATTGTTGTATTTTCAAATATAAACATATTTGTTTAAATAAGATGTAGAAATACTTAAATTTGTTTTGTTTTGTTTTTTTTTCATGTTTAGCCAAAAGTTTTCATGAAATGGATGCACTGACATCTTATAACAGCTTCACGATACTGAAAGTGGCAGTATCCACTCCCCTCCTGGCAGCTTCTCAGATGCTACTTGTGTTGTCTATTACTTTAGGCAGCTGAAATCGGTGTAGTTTCAGATCAGCCTGGAGCTGGTGTGGGAGAGCATGACCTGGAGCAGAGAGAGCAGGACAGTGCTTGGCCCGCGCTGGGCTGTGGGCTCAGCTCACTGCAGAGCCTCTCAGGTGGGACTGCTCTTGTGGTGTATGAGCACACCAAGTGCACTGCAGGTGCTCTGAGGAGGAGTGGATTGCTGTCTGCAGAGAGCTGATGAAAATACATCAAATTATGTTTTTCAGAATCTTCTCCTCCCTTTCCTGCTGCTCTCCATGTCTTGGACCACAGAACCTGGTGTAGCTTATTGGAATCCTGGTAGCATTAGCTCAGCTGCACCTTCCTGAAACAACTTGTGGTGATGTTTTTATGTATAGTGGTGAGAATCCACTGATGGTAGAGGTTCTTGATGGCAAAGCTACTTTATGTTGTTCTTTCTTACAAATTGCATCCTACCTAACAGTGGTGAGAGCATCTTGCCCTGTATCCTGGTTCTGACCCTAACCCATAGCAAACATGTGCATAGAAACAGAGTAAGTTTAAATGAGGCTTAACCTGACTCCTTGCCCGCATCCAGCTATTTTTGTATCAGGGATTTCCTGAGGCTGGTGCAGCTTGTTTCTTTGGTAATTCTCAGTACACTCTTCTTCCAAAGGCTTGGCCATTTTTTTTCCTTTAAACTCCTATAAATGCCTTTGATCTTGAGCAAGCTCCACAAGTTTGCTTTGACTGTTGTTCCTGACCATAAAGGTCACTGTTATGCAGATGTTGAGTATATAAATGTATACACACACACACACAGAGCAAGTGCAAGGCAGAACTTACCTGTTCAGCTGGCTATTCAATCTCTGGTGGCATCCATGAAATAAAACCTAACAGAAAGGTTTCCGTGTGGAAACTTTGCCGAAAGACCATCTGGAGGGATAGTTGTGGGGATGAGTTCACAGGGTGGACATCAGCCTCATCTCCTTATCTGGTAAATTGTCCATTCCACTGAGATCAAAAAGTGGAAGATTAGAATGGAAGAATGTGAATGCTTTGGTGAGTCAGGCAGTCAGCATGAGAAGGATGAAAACCAGAGGAATTGTCTTGGGATGAGGCCAAGTAAATGTTTCAGTTTGCAGGCTGTTACTTAAGCAAGCCTTGTGCATTTCTTATATTGGAGTTTTATTGCATTCCTCCATGTTGTGTTGAGGAATTGTTTTGCACAATCAAGTTGATAATATTTTCTTTGCAAAGATAATGCTGCATCTTATACCAGTTTTGAATAATTTTGTCATGTTAGCACGCACAATTCAAATAGAAATAATGTTATCAACCTGGCTGAAATTACATTTACATAGTTTCTGCAAGTTTCTTGAGACTCCAAATATTGTGTTTTCTGTCTGTGAATGCAACCCTTTTTCTGGGGAGAATCTGGTCAGGGCTGTTCTGCAAGGGAAATATTTTTAGAATGTAATTCAGGGAATCTGCCTACACCAGACTAGGAATGTCTTTGAGACTCTCTTCTGTTCTTCTCTTCCCCCATCTACCCAATATTTAGATCACTTGTGGTTTCCTCACTGCTTCGAAACTCTTTTTCATAACACTTGCACCTGTTTGGTTTTCAGTAGTATAGACAGTGGACCAGATGTGTGCAGCCACATTAGTTCAGGTCCACTTACTCCATGCTTATTAAGGAACATGTTAGTTGCAAAGCTTTTCAGTGATGCTCTGAATTTCATTCCCCCCCCCCCCCCTTTTTTTTTTTTTAACAGACCTGACAATACAGAGAAATATTTGTTTACATTATTTATATCTAAGAACACCTTCCTCTGTTTCATCAATTTGAGGGAAAAAAAATGTGTTTCTGGGCTTTAATTGATGTGGTAATGTCTGCAAACAGTGGTTGAGAATACTTGTATATATTTGTATTTTAATGTGATAAAAGCATGAAGTTGTGAACAGGAGTTGAATAAATATAGGCATTGGTGCATTTGTGTTGCTCTCTAGAAGTCAGAGGTAATGATTGCTTATTTGATTCAGTTCTGGTGATTTTCTTGAGCTGCAGGAAGAGTGTAGAACTCCTTTGGACCAGCCTCAGCTTTAGTATCTGGGTTCTGATTCTTCTGAAAGCTCTTGTGGGGATGCAGTTTTGTCTTGTCAGCTAGTCAAATTCCTCCTGATTATGTTTTCTTCAGACTGGCTTTAGGATAATGATAAAATAGTCCTGCCTTTTTGATCTACTTGCAGAGCCTACTGGGATGATGCCCCAAGTATAATTCCAGTAAATACTGACAGCTTGTTAGAAGTCCAGTTTGGTTTATTTTTTAATCAATGCTGCAGTTATTTAATGTTTGAATACTTTTGTAAGTACTGAACAGAGGGGAAAAGAATCACTTCCCTCAGGCTGCCCCTGCTAATGTAGCCTGGAAAGTGGTTAGCCCTTATTATTTGAGAGCTTGTTGCACATTGAAAATGGACATGATCCAGATGTCACCCCAGGTTCAGCATCACCAGGACCCCCTCGTCCTTCCTTGCAGAGCTGTTTCTCACCTCCTGGTGCAAGGCTGTACCTCTTCACAGGGCTATTCCCTGCTAGGTGCAAGACTTTGCCTTTGTCTTGGCACTCAAATGAGGTTCTGCTATCCACCTCAAATCCTACTTTGAGCCCTTGCTAAGACTTTTCTCCACATTTCACATGTTTGGGATTTTGTTTGAACATGTTTTTAATTTTATTTGTATTTGTTGCTTTCAGTTATAAGCAATAAATAACAAGTCTTTGCTGTTGTGTCTTGTTGAAGCTTGTTCTAGAGCAGATTTAGAGTCTTTTCAGCTGAGCTTTACTTCTGTGTTTTTGAGTGGTTCCCACAACTAGATCCTGGTGTGCACTCTGCATATTGGTAATAATATTACTGGCTTATTTCTTATTTATATGAGAATTTTAACTTTGATAGTCAGTAAGTCACACATGACCATATTAAAATTGCATTCTTTCTCCTTGATAACTCTTCTGTGTAAGTTACAGTTGTGCAGTAATAATTCAGAATTGGCTTTGACTGCTTACCTCTTCTTTTGGCAGTTGGTAATGCAGGACAAAGAGCTCAGGCTGTCTGTCACAGTGATGCACTCGGTTTTAAATTTTTTTTTCTAAAATGAAGAAACTTGTCCTAAGGACTTTTTGTAGACTGAAAAGTCTTCTTCCTTTTAATTTTTTTTCCTTTACTAGCAGAGAACCAAGTGAAAGATTAATAACTATGAAAGTTATGGGATTTGTTTGTAACTCATTCCCAGCATTGCTAATTTTGGATAATTAATACTTAAAAATTAGCTTACAACCAATGTTCTGACACGCTAGCCTGAAGTTGCACTAGTATTTGCATTCTCCTCTTCCTTCTACTTTCCATAGGAGTCTTGATCCTCTTGCTGTGTCATCTGGCCTAGGATTTATCATGTTGTGAAGGATTTCATAATGTTCAATCTGCTTAAGCATGGACAGGCATGTCATTAATCCAGTGGAAAACAGGCTACATTACAAATTGTGTTTGCCATCCAAGAGTGGTGCCCACTGACTGAATTAGTGATTGGAGACACTGAAGCCTCTTTGCTATTGACCTATATACTCTCTCCAGCTGTTAATTTGTGTGTACTTTAGTGGTTTTTGATGAAGCAGTATTTTGTGTTACATGACCAGAAAGAACTTTCAGAGTTTTGTAAGTCAGGGCATGTAACCTGGCTCTCTTGTCATAACAGGCTTTCAAAGCTGGCCATGAAATGGGGCTATAATTCTGCCTCATTATGCTGAAAATATTAGTCATTTCATTGTGCTCTTTTTTTTAAAGCAGGTATATTTAGCATTGTCATACTATAACAGTTATTCTTTGTGTGTATGAGAACAACAGTGAGGTGATTGCTCACTCCACCTTTTTTAAGGATTGTTGAGGTGAATACTTAGCTGTATTTTTAACGATTTTTTTAAAATGAAAGGTGGTTGGAGTCTTCACAAACTATATTCTCTGAAAAATGCATTTGAATTGTGTGATTTTTTTTTTTTACAGCCTTTTAAAATACAAATTTTTAAAAACTGCATGCTAGGGTGTAACTGGCTGTTTTGTGAAGGTTATTTATAGAGAAACTGTTTTATGTTTTTCAAATGGGCATTGCTCCTACTTTAAAATCTTTTATTGTCAAGCCAGCTAGTACATACAATTCCTGTCTGCTTTCTTGGCAGACTGTGAGCTTTAATTGCTTTTTTTTCCTTTGCAATCACAGTGCAATATAGTAAAAAAAAAAAAAAAAGGTAAAAAACCTCTCCCCCAAAAACCAGCTAACTCCAAATCCTAGCACCTTCCTAGTTTATTTTTTAATTGTTATGAAGGTTCTGATACCTTCAATGCAGTTGCAGGTAGTCTGTAGAGAATCCTTTATTCACTACTGTGAGCTTGGAACTTGTCTGTTTTGGACATTACTTGGGGCAAAAAGAGTTAGTTCATTTAACCTGTGGTTAGTATTTCCCTAAAGCAGTGCTTGCCTTACTGTAGTGATTTTGGGTGTTTGAACAATATTGTAGTGAAGTGATGCAGGAGTTGTCCACATGATGAAAAGAAATGGGTTTTTCGTCAGGAAACTGCTTTCTGGTTAAGGCTAATTTTGATGATATGGACATTTCTAGCTGACTTATTTCTGTTAAATCAAGATAAAAATGTGTTTCAGCAAATTTTATGTATTTCACAAAAAATTTGCAAATGTTGATTCTTTTACTATGAATAAGATCATGAGCTCCTTACTCATTAGACATTTTTCTTTTTGTACCTGAACAAATCTTGAATCTTTGCTTTAGGAAATCTTTCTTTTTGATTTTGACATATGCTTCTTGCACCGGCAACGCAGAAATGCCAGATTTCTTGGTGAAACTTATTTTCCTTTTTTTTTTTTTGAGAAGCATTTCCTCAGTACAGCTGCCACTGTTCAGATAATAAGAGGCACTCTTTCACACACTGAAATATCAGCTCCTGGGAAGAGCATTAATGCAGCTGGCCTCCAGTTTGGCCTCTTTGTGTTTGCAGATCATTATTTGTTGTGTTGACCGCTCATGCCATGTGTTTGTGCTGGTGTGGCTCCTGACAGAGCCGCTGTTGTGAGCGGTGCCATGCACAGCGTGGCCGTTCACGGGCGGGTCAGCGCGGTCCCTGCGCGGGCCGGGAGCTGCCCCTGCCCCTGCCCCTGCCCTGGGGCTGCTGCTCCGGTGGCCACGCTGGCCCTGCCCAGAGCCCTGCTCGTCCCACGGCCTGGGATGTGTTCAGTACTGCTGGGCACGTTAGCTGTGCTCTTGCTGGTACTCAGACCTCAGAGCAGAGAGCTTCTCACCCCGGAAAAGGGAGCTTAAAGAGAAGGCAGGCGGTGCTGGTTGGCCACAGGACATGACCAGCATTGGTTTCTAAGGGACCGGACCCTTTTATTTCCTTATTCCTCTGTTTTCCTACACTTGCCCTTCTAAGCCACGTTGATTTCTCCCTTTGCCGTTCCCTAAAGATTCCCTGGCAACTCTTACCATCCCTAGTTGCTCTTGCTTTTATCTCACAGGAGATGTTCAAGCCCCACATGCAGTAAGAGCCCTCAGTCTGCGAGGTGCTCTGAAGAGCCTTTCCATTTTCGCGCTGTGTCGGGTCTCACACGTGCTTGGACACCCAGTGTTTTAGTTCTCGGGCCACGGCTGGTCATGCCTTTGCATGAGAAGACGTAAAAAACCATTGAGCTCAGTTGATTGGAGCATGGTGCTCATGACACCAAGGATTGGGTTTGGCCTCCCTGAGGACCGTTCACTAAAGAGCTGGCGTTGATCCTGAGTCTCTGAGTTAACCTCTTTATATGTGTACTGTTAGGGTTATGAAGTGATTCTGAGACTTCCTTTCATTTCTATCTCAAATGGAGTGTTTAAGTTGCTGGGCTGGGTTCATGCTCTTCACTTCTGTGATCTGAGTCTCTATCACATCACCCAAATGGTTTTTACCTTGTAAAGTGTATTGGATGTAAGATTTTTTTTGTAATGGAGGGCAGCAGGAAAAATGTACCTTGAGTGATTTTTGTTGACTTGCATGCTCTCTGTTGTGTCTCAGTAATTCAAGTTAAAATATTGAGAAAATTTCAGTGTCGACAGCATTTCATCTCCTCTCCTTCTACTCTTAGAAGGTGCAGTAAACCCATTTTGATGAAATGCTGTCAAACTATAAGTATCTTTATGTCCAAGAACAAGATTCCTTATTGAGCAATGTGAATTAAAAGCTGAATATATCTCTTGAATTCCTTTCCTTAGTCACTGTGCTTCATGATATGCTTCAACTTTTGATTTCTACTCCAAAGTCTAAAATTTGTTGGGCAGTCCTCAATCTGATTTAACATTCCTTATTTTTTATCAAATGCTTACCAGTGTTGCTTTTTAAAATAATGCCTGCATCTTTAATGTAACAATATTAAGTATGGCCATCCAAATTAAACTAAAGTGTTTGGCTGCCCTTAATTTTCTACAGAGACATAGGCATTACTTTTCATTATTTTTCTTCCTCAGGGTTGAGTAGTGAGATGTTTGTTTCAAACATTTAGGTTGCTGTTGTCAAAGATATCAGCAGGTGGAAAAATGAAGTGCAGCACATGTTGCTGCAAAACCCCCAAGTATTTCTTCGACTTCAGCAGATGTAGAGTGGGAAGAGTCAAGTAAATGAGAACTCGGCACGATGAAATGGAATTTATGCCATGTTTCAAATTTGACATCATTGGTTAAGGTCTGAAGTGAAAACAAACGAAAACAGCAATCATGAAATGAAAACTACTGCCCTGAAGTGTGTGAAGGTTCTTGAGTTACCTCAGTAAATTTTTGTTAGGCTCTTTTTTTGTTTGTTTAAAGGGAGGGTTGTTTAAGTCTTCCTCAAGCTTTTCTTCCTCCTATTGCGTTCTACATTTTTCCCACTTTTTCCATGAATAATAAAGGTGCTGTTGCCACAGACCATTAAGTCTTGCTCAATTTTTTCTTACGGTTGCTTTCTTCTGCATGGTAATGGTGTTGACATGTGTGGGTTATGCAGTGCTGGGTAAAGCACATTTAGCTGTTGGCTCTGGTTGCCTGGACTACACTCGATTGCTGATGTAAGAGAGGGGACACGCACAGTGACGGAGTTGCTGCTTGAGCACCAGCTTTACATTTCCATCCTCTTAGTTCCTAGAAAAACATCCCATTTTGAGTTAATTAGTGAAGGAAATAAGATATGTTAACATATCAGTTATATGTTAACAATCTAAGAAAAACAGAATAATGAAGCTTTGAGGTTGATTTTTTCCTTGGCCTTTAACAATTGTTCTGTGATACACAGTGAGTATTGTGGCTACATGATGTCTGAACTCTACAGTGTCTGAATTCATAGTATTTTATGATTAATTAAATTGCCAGTTCTGATTATCTGGTGACCTAATGAGTAGACACTCTCTACGCGTCAGAACTTGCCCAGGATAATCCTGCAGGCCTGTGAGAAAATCCTTGTGTCAAAGATACAATGCTGAAGCTTAAAAATAGACATTTGCTCCTCAAAAGGAATTTGCTGCTCTTCCAAATTTGTTACTCACTGAGTCATGCTCTTATACACAAATGCAGTGACCTCATCTTTACTGGAGAGAGTAGAAGCTGTTCAAATCATATGCATTAATTTCACTTCCATCAGATGCAAAAAATGTGAATTCATACACCTGTATTCATGCACACAGTTGTTTTTTTTCTTTTTTTCAAACCCAACAATCTTTTGCTCAGAACAGTGTGTTTGACATAAAAATAGGTAAAAACTACTTTTCAGAGAGTTGTACCTAGCTGTGCTTTTAAATTAATATATAAATGTCAGAAATGAAGCAGTTCTATGTAAAGTGGCTTTAAATTCCAAGCAAATTCAAAGTTTTTTAATGCTTAACAGATAAGCCTTTTATTTCAAACTTTTATTTGCTCTAGGTCTGCTTGCATACACTTTACTTATCATAAGTTGTCTTTTTTATGATGATTAAAAATGTTTAAAAATAGCGTTCAGAACTTTGGATTACCTAGGTTGTCAGCCAGATAATTTTGCTGTCTCTTAAATGTTGATTTTTGTGCCTGAAAATAATTCATGGCATAAAAACAGATCTCAATTTCTCAAAATTTAATGCAGTTAATTTACTTAGTGATGTTTTAAACTTCTGGTCAACCTGAAACAAGTGTAAGATGCAAGTTTTGTATTTGTATTACACAGCTTGAACTGTCTGTATAAAATCAATCGATAAATAACATTTCTTTGGAGAATTTGTTAAAGCTTTATCTGAGCTTTTCAAAATTGTTGATCAGGTTTTAGATCTGACTGATGAAACTGTGTTTTATATGTATAACTTTATGGTAGCAGTAGCTTTTTTTCAGCTTATCCCAAAAATCTGTCTGATTCTATTAATCTCTGTGTGGAGGTCATTGTCAAGGGCTGTACATTAAAGTCCTTTGTGTTTTGGTTTTCCTGCGTGCTTTTAGGTGAGTTGTGTAACCTCATAACGCTGGATGTAGCGCACAATCAGCTTGAACATCTTCCAGAAGAGATTGGAAGCTGCACGCAGATCACCAACCTCGACTTGCAGCACAATGAGCTCCTGGACCTGCCAGAAACCATAGGTATGTGAAGAGGTGGAGAAGAGAAAATAAAATTCTATTTTAAAGTGTTCAGTAAGGGGAACAAATTTAAGAATGAGGATTTGTTGGTGGCTGTAGAATGACTGGTATTCAGCTCAACAGAGCTTCACACTTGAGATTTAAAGCAAGGCGTGCTTGTTACCTTAAGTAATTTAAGAATGACAGTTACAATGAAAAAAATCCAAATCCATTACTTCTAAATGTTAAGGTGTTCTGTGATTATAAGCAAATGTCTACTGCTTGTTTGTTCATTCTGTAATGAAACTGAGCATATAAAGAAATGAAAGGCTCACTTACAGTTGAAGTGTAGTACTTTAGCACATAATTTTAAGTTGCATCTTTGCCAGAAGAAAAATAGAACTAAAATCATAAATGTTTTAAATTAATTATGTATATGTTATGTTCTTTGGTGGAACATCTAAAAAATTTCCCAACTCCACAAGGTCATCATGCTCTTATTCAATAAAATACAGAGAGTTTGCAACTTACATTTGGAATAATAGACTAAGATAAACACAGTCCTGGTTAGTTTCAGAATCTCGTATGGGATAAAGAAACAAAATAAGACTTTTCCTATCTCATTAAATCAGTTTTAAACAGATGGCAGAAAAAGATAATTGCTGTGATTTAAAACGGCTAAAAACAAGGCTGTCATGATTTTAAGCTCTGTCACCAGAACATACTCAGAAGAATGAACATTATCAGTTTAATGGTATTCAGTGTTGAGCATTGATTAATGTACTTTAATGCATAGTAAAGTGAGGAACCATTTAATGACACTCCAGCTTTTCTTGTAGCGGTAAATTGTTGAGGATGAAGTTACGTGGCTTTTGGTTGAGAAAGTTTGACGTGAGCAGAGTTTACACTGATGAGATATATATATCCACTGGAACTACCTTCCTGGATTGGTGATATGTTTAAACTCTGGAGATCCCATTCCATTTGGAGTTTGCATCTAACTTACACCATTTAGAAGTACAGCCTTTATTTTTGCTGCTATTTTGTAAATCCTGCTGAATGTTGTTTTACATAACACTTACGTGTAGTGTATGTGTCACATTTAGTGAGTGAGTTCCTTGGATAAACTGTTAATTGTGGGAAAAATTCTCTAAGCAAGTGTGAGATTTCCATATTCAAGGCTTATAGACTAATGCTGTTAATTCCTGTGCAGAGTAGTAGTATGATTTACTAAGTTGTTTAGTGCCTGGTAGTCACTGAATTTCTCAAAGGAACAGAAAAATCTCACTTGTAATATGCTGCAAGACTGTACTTACAAGGAAAGGTCTTTGGGTAGGAGAGGCACAGAGTTATTAGGTAGTTAAGTCACTTGTGATAGATGGGAAATTGCTCACTCTGCAATCAAGATAGTTTGAGTTGGACTCACCTATTTCTTCAGAAAGTTTTTGTAAGCTTAGGTGGTTTCTTTTGAGTCAGGTTGATACCTGGTTGGACTGGATTTCTATTTTCTCTGTTTAGTTTTTCCCTTGCATTGTCTTTGTAATGTTTAGAAGTCACTTTTAAATGTTGTTAGCTGTCTCTTTACCTGCTTATCTGAGCTGAATATCAATGTTTAGAGCTCAAGAAACCACCAAAGACAGCTGAATAATAGTAGGAGACAGCAGTGAGCCATCGTGTCATTTACCTTACTCTAGTTCAGTTTTTGCTACACTGGAAAATCTCTCTTGTAAGCAGCAAGTTAAAGAAAAAAGTATTTAAATAAGAACTTAAAATCAGAAATCTGTATTTGTGCCTCATGTGGTTTGCAAACAGAATTTAATAGTGCAGGGAAAAACTTCAGGTTCCATCTTAAATGATAATGATCAGCCTACATTTATGCGTGTTGCAGAAAAGGCAGCCGTAGCCAGTTCAGCAACATTGGCTTTATTTCTCAGTCATTGCAGTTTTGGTTCAGCGCATTACAGCAAGTTGTGGCATGCTTTTCAGATTACAGCTTGCTTTGTGGTTGGGATTGTTCAGCAAGGAACTCTCAGTGCTGCAAAGAGCCCGGCGAGTCGGTGGCGGACGGCTGGGGCGGCCCTGGGCCTCTCCAGCTCTCAGTGCCCTTTATGTCCCTGCCCTGCTCCTGGGTGTCTGCCTGCTGTGTGCCACCACTGCCTCTTCTTGCAGCATTTACGTGCTCCAAGGTGTCAGGATGCTCACTGTATGAGTGCTGTTAATGGCTCTCAGTTCAGTCAAGCTCTGGGTTGCAGACCAGGGACAAAACACACCAGGCACATTTGCTCGTTATAAATATTTGATGTTCTGTGAGCCCATGAGCCTCCTGTTGTGGACCAGACTTTCTATTACTGCCAGGTCTGTCCCCTCCTCCCCCACTGACCCCCTTTTGAGGGAGGCCTCATTTTTTTCTTGAGAAGTAGGTTTTTGTCGCACTGCTTTGAAAAACAAACAGCCTCCTTTGCCTTCTATTTCTCCCTCCCCTCAGAAAGGACCCCTTCCTTCCTCTCCATCAAAAAACCCTCTTAAAGTAGCTGCTGGACTGTCTAAACAAGTTTTGATTTTACCACAGAAAGATTTCAGAATCTGCCAAATTTACAAACAAGCTTCTTTGGTAACTAACAGCACGTAATGAAATGTGCTGGAGCTGTGAATAAGGGATGTGAGGGTGACATGCAGGGGAGGGGCAGGGAAGGGATTATGCATCAGCTGTGATTACAGAGGTAGCAGAGCCAATATACCCACTCTGTAAAAATACCAAGTTCTTCTCTCAACTAATGCTGTAGAAGCATGCTTTTGTGCAGTAACAAATGTCGATTTCAGATATTAGTTGTCAGGAAGTGACCTAATGCCTTGCTTTATAGATATTAGCTTAATACTTTCATATCTGTATTTCTGTTGATTGAAAATTGTAAAGTACTTTTTATATTAGATCACTTCCTGTAAGAAAAATGAGCTTTGTGGAATGGCTTAACACATTCCAAGAGTCTCGAGGCCAGAATAAAAATCATAGTGGGATTGTAGCTGTTTAGTGTTTTCATTGCAGATTGCACTCCCCTCATGTTGTGGTGTTTTTTTTTCTTTCTGTTGGAGGGTGGTGGAATTATTAGCTAGTTTTATTTACACAGTGTCTTATCTCTGTATACTTAGCTGGCACACTAATATGTCCAAAATATAGAGAAAGGTGAACAACATACCATTTATATTAAAATTATTAATTGAACTTTTGAGACTGAAAACAAATTTTAGGTGGAGTAAATTGTTTCTTAGGGATTACAAGATAAATTAGTAATTTTGTCTTGCAAATACCACATTGTGAGTGTTCCCTCTTTGAACTTCTAATTTTAGCATTCTGTACAAATTTGTTCACAATTTCATATGTAAAAACATAGAAAAACTTATTTGAGAAAGAAATATAACAGAAACAGAGTTGCAGCTTTTAAAAAGACCAGGTTCTGCATCTGCTTTGTAATTTTCTAGTTTTGTGTGCTTACGTGTGCAGTTTGATTATAGTCAAATGTGCTCTGGTATTTACAGACATCTAAGGTGACAGAAATTTTTAATAAGAAAAAGAATAGTCAGTTATAAATGTTCCAAAATTATACTTTAAAAGCACAAGAAATTCTTTCCATGGACACACTTTCCAGTGTCTGACATACCACTGTTCCTCAGAGATGGTTAGGAAAATGAGAGGTGTATTTACAGCTCTGCACTACCCTCCTGCCCTTCGCTGTGGCACTGTAGCTCAGAAGCTGAAATCACAGCTTTCATGAAATTAAATAGCATTTAGTTATTGATTTTGCTGGTTGATATTGTGCTCCAAATCATGCTTCTAACCTGTTTAACCCCAGTGTACCTCTGAGAGCACTGTTGTGCTCTTTAAACCTACGGTTGATAAAACATGAAGCGCTGAGCAGAACCAGACATATGGAATTGGTGCGGCTCAGGTTATGCAAAGTTGTGGTTGAGAGCTTTAAGTCCCTAGAAGTAAAGACATTTCTGAAGAAATGTGAAACTACTTTAAAATGGTATTTTAAATTTGGCAGGTTTAGCAAAAGCAGGAGTCTTGTTCTGAAACATCTGTGCACCTGCAGCTCCTTCAGTGATCAGGGGCAACGTTCAGATGCGACCGATGGGTTTGATTTTATTAATTACTCACTGTTCTGATGAAGCAAAGTGTAGAGGCTTCTGCTTCAGCTTTCACAGCAGTGTTCATATTCTCAACATTTAATCATGACCTCATGCTTTGATCAGTGAGCATTCTGTGCTTTGTGGCATTAAGCCTGTTTCCATAGGCTCACTTTGGGAGAGCTGATCAACATTCAGTGCTCTGTCTAAGGTTTTGCTCTTGGACTATGCTACTAATTAAACTACTTCAATTGGATTCTGCTAGTATTGGGCAATTGCAATAAGTTCAGCCTTTTCTTTATCTGATTGAAGGCAGTGGTTCCCACTCTTACACTCTAATTTTTGTATTACTGTAAGCCCTGTCTAGTTTTCATAAAGGAAAACTTCTGGGTTTTGTTGCCTTCAATTGACTTAGTAAATGTAAAGTAGCGAAATTGACTGGAAAATGTCAAGTGGAGGGTAAATGGGAAGTGACTTGCTCATTTTGTCCTCCAAGTTCAGAAGGGCAGGGATGAGGCTGTGAGATATTGCCTCACACTAGTGAAGGTAGGACAGTACTGGATGTGATGGGCAGGGGGCATTTGGGTCTCAGGGTTTGCACGGGTTGATGTGCCCACTAAAACCTCACGGTGTGACGTGGCAGCTATGCAGAAGAAAATCGTGACAGTTGGGAAGTCACTGCTCAATCTTCCCTCGCTCTTCAGGAAGTTTCAGGGTGTCCTTTCCCCTTTCTGCGGGTTCTTCTCCTGGTATCTGCTGTTGGACAGCATTCAGCTGCAAGGAAGATACAAAGTGGAACCCTGGTCTCCATAAAATAATTCTCACATTTCTTAATTAGCTAAAATTGTAAAGATATATTCGTGTGTTGTACATTTTATATGTTTGCTTTATATAGTAGGGCACAATTAAACACATCTTTCTTTCACTTAGGAAAGGTTAATATTTTTATTGCATTGCCTGGTAGGTATAAACTGTTCATACAGTATGATTTATGTTTATATACATCTTTAATTTCTCTGAAATTAAATAAATTTCAGTTGCTCAGTTGCTTTGTCTTACTGTATGCAGTATGAATTGAGTAAAATGCAGTGCTTTCATTGATAGCTCAAAATAAGGTCCAGCTGTTGGTTTTTTTGTCTCTGTTGCAATGTGAAGTGTTTTTGTGTATTTCCAGCTAATTATAATTTCTGTTTTATATTTTAATTAATACATTCTCTGTGCAAACCCCATATAGTTAAATACATACATACTGCTTTCATTAAAGGTTAGGATAGCTTCTAGTGGCTAATTAATTCTGAGTTTACTGATTCAGTGTATTTATGAAATTATTTTGTATTTTGGTTGGATATTCATCCTGGTAAGACTAGAGTGGGGACAGTTTATTTTAGTGCATGCATGTACCATCACACGGTAATTAGAAGCAGAGACCAATGTGTTTGGATATGTTATAACTGCAGCTCAGCATTTTCAGAATGATTAGTATACTGCAGAAAGAAAAAGCCTATAATCCTTTTTTCCTTATGTGAGAAGCAGGCACAAGGGAAGAGTGATTCAAAAAGACACATCAGAATTGAGATAAGCAGGTCTGTGAGTTACATGCATTTTGATGAACACATATTAAATGAGTTTTAAGTTGAATTTTCATTGCTTAGATGGTTTCAGAAACATGTCACTAAGAGTTTGTGCTCTCTAGCCTTATGCAGGTGTTGTGTGTGGTGCATGTTGGGTTCCTGAGTCTCTGTTGCTCAGGTTTTGCAAGTATCTTGCATGCATCTTTCACATAGTCAGCAATGTTACAGTCTGGAATCAGAGTTGGAAAATAACTGACTGCCAATATGGTCACAATTTAGGGTTTTAATATTGATAGAGTGAGGGAAAACCTGTCTTTGTATGATACCATTAGACTGAAAGTAGAGAGAACTCTTTGGTCTCTTCAGATGGCATTTAAACTTGTAGGGCTGGTAGAGACTATTTTTAAATTAATATTAAATAGCTTTCTAATAGATAACTTCTTCATCAGAACCTGTAGATTTGCAGAAGGAGGATAATGCACTTTGGTTTGAGCAGGGTAAAAAATCATGGACCCTGCTGACTTTGGTAATTTGTGAATTTGATTTTTCCTCCTATGCTGGCCTGCCTGGTATATCAGGAGGTATTGGTGGCTGAAAAGAAAAATTGAAATACACTAAAAGTCACTTTACTCTTAAACCAGTAAAATTAAGTCAAATTTTGTATTGTGTTTAACTATACTTCTGTATTTGGAACGGAATAATTACATTTCATGCTTTGCCTTTCATAGTTGGTAGCAATGATCAGGAGGGATTCTCTTCTCTTCTGCAGTTCTGCTAAGAGTGGTTGCCCTCCCACCCCCATCACCTTTCTGTCCCCATTCCTGATTTTTCTAGGGCATCAGCCTTTAGCCAGAGCATATTAAACATTAGGGATGTAGGGATTGTAGAAAGGCTTTGTTGTCTCTCAGATGATGATCAGTGACACATGTTTAAATTTATACAAACCTGCAGGCTTCGTCTGAGGAAGAAGGTGCCCCCAGACTAGATGAATAATGACTATGGGATTTTGTTCTTGTTTCCTCTGCAACAAGATCACTGAGATCTCTTTTGGGGTATCTTGTTGGACCAGTCACTTTGTCCTGTTGCTCTATGCTTGTGGAGTGCAACTGAAGGTTAAAACAGTTTATCTGAAGCCTTTCCTTGTACTCTGCAGCTATCAGGGGAACCGGTTTGCTTTCTGATAAGAGATTAGATTAAACACACCAACAGCTCCTTTCACCTAAAAATCTGTTAAACAGTTAAAAAGTTGTCACAGAGTTTGGCTGACATCTGGAAAACTAGTATATAGTAAGTACAAAGTGTGATACAGGCATCTTCTGACTCAAGGCTGTTTTAGACCTGGAGCCACTGTTGAAATATCTGAATGCGAATCTGAAATAATCTCTGTCCACAGCTGCCCATCTCTAGCATGTCTACTGTCTCCCATACAACTTGAAATTTATTTCAGATTATCATCTTTGTTATTCTCACTGCAAGATTATTACCATATGCTGTATTAAATTTAATTCTTGTATTTTTTTAAGTGATATCAAGTTTAATTTTTTTTTTAATATTATTAATTTTGGCTGTACCTCTTGTTTTCAGTTTGTTAAAAATGACACCTGGTATCTTTTGTATGCAAACCAGCAATTTTTCTTTGCTAGGAAAAGATCCCTCAGTGAACTAAGCACATGGCACTCTATGAAGTAACATGTGGCCATGTAAAACATGTTCTTTAGTAGGTAACTGCTCATTGTGTGCCAAGTTGAGTCAAATCAAAATCTGAGAATATTTATACAAGTTAGACCATCTGAAATACTTAATAGTGCCAGGTTGTTTGTAGCAAGTTCCTGCAATTTTCTATTGTGTGCTGAAGTTCACGTATGTTGTTGATTATGATCTTATGGGGTTTTGATGTGCACAGCTCTTATAAGTCCAATCTGTATTTTTAATGTTATCTGTAGTTTTTTCTAGTGAACAGATATTTAAATTGATTTGCTGCTTTTGGTTTAAAAGAAAGCAACTGATAGCAATTTAGCTCGATGAACTAAGTTTCACATTAATAATGACCCTTCATCTAAGGACAGGGAATTTGAAGGATTATTTTAACTAAGGGAGGGAAAGGAAGAGGTGTGGTAAAAATCAGAAGAGAGCATGTATCACTCTGTTTAAAAAGCATTTGTAAGACTTTGAATTAGGAATTTGTACTTCTATATATTATTCAGCTTGCTAGTTCTTTTTTCTCTTGATTTTGAAATACTTAAAAAAAGAGATGTAGAGATCACTTCAGGTGGTCTTTCTAAAAAATATTGTTTTGTTAGCATAGTTTCCTGCGTTATTTCCTATCTTCTCTTTGTTTTGGGATACACAAACACCTGTTTTTCCTTTGATTAATATTTTTTTAAGTACTTTAATAAAGAATTAATTTAAACCCATCTATTTCCCATCCCTTTTATGGTAACAGTTTAATATTTCTGAGTTTGCATGCATCCAAGGATTTTTAATTCACTTCTGTGTAAATGAAGCTGTTAATCCTGATAGAGACAAAGTCACTTCAGTGAAGGGATTATGAATTCTGAGCTTAGGTTGCTTCAACCCTGAGAGCTGGGATGTGCTCATCATGGGTGTTAATACTGTGCTGATGAGAAAATGGACCTGAGACAAGGTGTCTGTGAAACCTGATTCCCAAGACTGACTGTTTCTGACAAAAGCTGAACTAAAGCAATTTTTCAGTGACTTGCTTAGGCCTGGTGTGAGCTGAGGGCTTAGTCAGGCTTTGCGATCTTATTTGTAGAAGTACCAATGAATAAGGCAGTTGAGTTTACAAGGCTTTTCTTAACAGGCTCTCTAAGAAAATAAGTTGGAAGGGGTTTTGCTTGTTGCTTTTCCTGCTGGTATCTGCTTTTCACTTGTGGTTATCAAACTGTCACGTACATGAACATCTAGTGCAGCGTTTTCTGAGTCATTACCTGCGAGGGGCTGTTTCAGGGGAGCTGCTGGGGTATGGCTTCAGTGACAAAAGTACAACTGCAAATGATCCTGATGACAGTCTGACTGAGCTGGTCATGATCAGCTGTTACCTTCCTTGCCTTATTCCTTAGGCCTAACCTGACAGCCTGTCAGCAGATACCTAGTGCTGCTCCATCTCGGAAAGCAGTAGCTGAGCTGGAAAGGATGGACATGAGTGCAAGTGCTGTAAAGCAACTCCAAATACAAGCATCAGCTAGGTAACCCTGAGCTCAGAGAGCTGTAAGTGGGATCATTTGATGGTTCAGTGTTCCAGATGTAATCTTGAGCAACTTGTAACAGTTTCTGTGGTAAAGCAGTTTGTCACTTGGTTTTCATGCTAACCAGCTGGCCCCTGGACCATGCAGGCAAATGTTAACATTGTACTGCTGCATTCCTGGTAAAAAGAAAAGTTAACTTGAACACACTGGGCAGAGAGAAGAGCTGTAAGGCTCATCCTCTTTTGTGAAGGTGGGACGAAGATCTAGCTTGTCCAGCATGTGAAGATAAAAGCTGATAAGGGTTTCAAACTGAACTGTGATGCATTCACAGTGAGGTGTGTGTATGCACTCTGAAGATGAAGAGATACCTGAGCTGAGTCTTGTTGACAGAAGACTGAGTGGCTGTAAATTGGCTGTAAATAAATTCTGGCTTGAAATGAGAAGGTGGCTCATGTTGCCTGCATCAGCTGGGCCCAGGACAGTCCTTCCAAGAGCAGTGGGAGAGGTTCTGCTGATGCAGCTCTAGCTGAAATCTTACTGGTTTTGTCTGTAGGAATAATTGTCTTTAGTGCTGTAGTGTGTAAAACAATCTATCATAAGGAATGTGGTACACACAGGATGTGTCTTCTGTCATGCCTTTGTGTGCCTTTCCCATGGAGAAGGAAGATAACTAGTAAAGAAACAGTGATAAAGTTCTATTAAGAAATGCTACTTATGATAAGGAGAAATTACTGGGAGTTGCTATTTATGCCTCCTTTGTGATAATGTCATGAGGATCGCCAACATGTGTCATTCTCTTCTTTATGGTACATTTTGACTCTCTCTAGTGGCTGCCTTATTTCATTTTTCTGAAATGCCACATTGCTGGTAGGAAGAGAGCCATATACATACAGCCTGTGCTCACAATCTGGAACTGGCACAGCAATGTTGTATTGCTAAGCAACAGTTGGCATCATGCTGTCTACTTCCCTGTTCCTTTTTGCCTGAAAAGTCCAGATCAGCATCTAGCGCATGTTTTAGGTAGTGAAAAGAGTAGTAGGTTTATATCTTATTTTGTGTAGAATTGATTGTTCATTCTTTAGTAAAATACTAAGTATCAGTTTGGAGAAATACAGTCAGGGTGTGCTTTGTTCATCCCTAGGATGGCAAATCCTAATGGTCTTGCAGCCTTGCAATAGGATGTTTTTTGTGTGAAGTGAGGCCAGTTTTTTATTCAGCCAGCAATGCTGGATCTCACAAATACAGCACGAAATAGCCAAGTTATGTATAAATCTGTGTCTTTATGCTAGTGGATTGTAGGATTAAAATAGGTCTTAATTATTCTCTGTAGTGTGTATAGGCATTGCAGAATTTAACAGGAAGAGATGAAGATTTGTGTGCTGGAGTACAATATTGATAGCCTTGGATTTTAAATGCCTTTTTCTGATTAAGTGAAGACTTTCTTTGCCACTTCTATAAAAATTAATTTTATATTTGCTTAGAATCCAGCACTTTAAAGAACAGAACTCAAAATCCCAATTGAAAATACTAGTAGTTAAGCAGTGGTGTGTAGCTACCTGTTTTGGCTTTTGTTTAGTTGTTGATTCTACTAAGTAAAATTTGTTGCCAAGCTTGTTGGATAATTATCAGATGTACTGAAAACTCATCCTCTTTTTTTCTTGATTTGCAAGATATAGGTAACTTTTTTTCTATATTAAGGGGTTTATGGGTTTGAGATTTTTTTTCAGTTGCAGTTTTATGGGGGAGCTAAGGTTTTTTGTTTTCTGCTTTTTTGGTGCTTTTTTTTTTTTTTGTTTTACTTTCACTGTTCTTGTGACTTCTGTTTTAGAAACTACAGCAAATCGTACAGCATTGTTTCCTGTTTCAAATTTTTTTTATCTACATTCCCAACTATTTGATGATATAGGGGCATTTTTACTGTGTATTTTGACTAGGTTCAGGATTTTTTGCCGCTTACTTTGTTGAAAGTTTTTCTCTGTCTAGCAGACATATTCCACATCTACTTCTTCCTTTGCTGTGCTCCAGTAACCTTTGTGTAAGTGCTCATGCATAGGCAGTAATACAGCCTGTGCTTAATGAGCAGTTAGACTGTTCATATTAAGACCCCTTCATCTTTTAAAATTCTGGTAATTCATTCTACCATTTGTTAAATCCTGTTTCCTTTCTAATGTGTCTGTCTGGTACTTCAGTTTGCAGAACAAAGGTGTTGTGCCATGGGTGGTTGTAAAAGCCAGTGTAAAACAGCAAGTGTTTGGTAGGAACTGATTGTGTGAACCTGTTCGCCAGCTCCCCTGTGTGAAGTCCACACCTGTGCAGACACCTTTTCTGACTGTAGGGATGAGCCAGAGGTCAGGTTTCTCTGTACAGTTTGACACTTGGCTTTTCAGTGAAGTTCAAGGCCTTGCTACCTGCAGGAGAGGCTAAATACCCCAGTGCCCTGGAGTTCAACAACATCCTTGAGCAGTTGGTTTTGGTCCTTAGTACTTGTGGGATGGTAAAGGCTGGAGCTAACGGGAACTTCAGATGGGAAATTTTCAGGTTGCAAGTTTCTCAAGATTTTTATTCCCTGACAGAGAGACATATCAGCTGGGACCATCAGCCTAGCAGTATTTGGAAATATTTTTACATGCTCTACTGTCCAGATTTTTGTAGACTTCCTCCAGACTTTTCCTTCAGTATCACTCAGAAACTTGGAAATTTTAGGGTTTTTCCCATCACCTATTAAAGTCTTTCTTGCTGTTGGAGGATGGGATGGTAAAGCTGTGTGGGTTTTTTTTCCTTGCAGAGGAAATTGTTTTGCCGGGACCTGAGTTGTATGATGCATGCCCAGGTTCTGGTAATATGAGTCATGGAATTGAATGATACTGTCTGTAATTTTAAAAAGTTATTTTGGGGACATCTGGAAAATGGTAGTACGTTTTGTTGATAGAAAGATCAAGATAGAAGGACTTTTACAATAAGCCTTGCTTGCTTATCATATTCTGTAGAACTTCAGAATAATATTTCATATGCACAACCTACTTCTGTATGGTTGACTTCAGCATTGGAAATCTGTGTATCTTCTGTTTTGGGATGATAGCTCCATTTCACCATTTGAAATTTTGAAGTGTAGAGTGAGAGACAACAGAAGACTCAGAAGTCATACCTTGTTCTGTGCATTTGTGTGATTCTCACAGTATAATAACACCTGTTTTCTACCCATAGGAAATCTGTCCAGTCTAAGTCGTCTTGGCTTGAGGTACAATAGGCTGTCAGCAATTCCCAAGTCATTAGCAAAATGCAGTGAACTTGATGAGCTGAACTTGGAGAACAACAACATTTCTACTTTACCAGAGGTGAGGAGTAGGGGAAGTGGACTGGGGAGGGAATGCTGCTGGAGGACCTCCATGTTTTGTAAAGGGAGTGGAACTCGGGAAATTATTTCATCTTGCATCTTAACTCTAAGGAGTACCCTTTGTTTTAACCTAAAAGTAATGTGAATTATGTCAATTGTGTAAATATTAGGTATATTTAATCCATATAGAAGGACTAATGTCAAACAACTTCAGTCAAAACTGGGAGCAACACGTGGTTGTATTTGCTGTCCTGTATCTTTAGAAAACCTTAAATAATGAGTTCAGTTCCCACCCTTCAAGCTAGATAAATGTTTCTCAGTGCTTCTGCTTTGTGAAGCATTAGTGCCTGGAAGTAATTGCTCAAATGACAGAAAATAAAACCTGATTTGATTGCTTCTTATTTTGGATGCTTACTCAATTTCTTTAGAACCTTTTAAGATGAAGACTTCGTGACACAACTTAAAGTTTATAGTCTCTTCTGTTATAATGGTGGTCAAACTGCTATCCTAAGCTGTTATCCCTGTGACCCCAAGTTGTCTAAATTACTAGTATAAAATGAGTTAAAAGGTTATCTAAAGATGTATACAGCAAACTATAAATAGAAGAAAAAAAATGCACTTGGAATTAGGCAAAGCATATACAGTAACAAAGGGCAGTAAGTAACTAACTTTTTTCAGATACATTTCTGAATTCAGCAATGATAGACTGAAACAGAGAATTTAATAAATGTTTGGGCAAGACTATAATTTAAGAAAATGCTAGAGTGAAAGCCACCAGGCTGCTTTTAGGATGAGAGCTAAGCTAGCCCACCCCACCCAGACATGTTACAAAAGCAACAGCGGTGTAATTACAAAAAGCTAATGTGAGGGATGATTACTTGCTTTAAAACATGTTCAATCATAATACAAACCTCTTTGTGACTGTGCTGCCTTCTTCAGGTATATTTGCCAACGGTACGTTAACACTCAAGTTTGCAGAAGTGTATAGTTTACAGTGTAATCTGTTTAAAATAAAACATGCTGTGCTATAAGACAAAGAACTGTATTTGTAGAAGAAATTTCTGAATTTCAAAACATAGCTGAAGCTGCTGACACAATACCTAATAAATATTTTATCTTAAAAGGATGGGCTGGAAGAAGGCAGCACTGCCACAGCTCTCATAGATATAAGAGCATTGTTCTCTTTGTGCTGCCAAAGCTCTCTTCCCTTCAAATGCATTTAATTACTCTAGGCTATTAGAGTCAATTAGCTAACATATTTTAGATTTTTTTTTTTTTTGGTATACAAGCAGACTTCAAAACCAGCTTTTTGAAATGCCAAGATCCATCTGAAGCAATAAAGTGTGTTAGAGCTCAGGGACTGCCTAACCCTAGGACTAATATCTGTTAATTAAAGTATAGGTAGAAACAATATCTCCTAACCAAAGATTATACTAATTAATGATTAGGTTAGATTAATACTGATTTGAAGATCCATTATTTTATCTGTAGGGGGGAAAATACTTCACTGATATTTGCTGAGATGCCCCCAGTGTCTAAAGTTTTAGCCAGGGCATATAGATAAGTCCCTATTAGATCCTGTTTTATTTACAATAATATTAATAAACTATTCATAAAAGTAGCCGAAGCTTTCCTGGTGAAACAGCAAAGCCATGTTCTTAAAGCATTAACAGTGAGTATGGAGCTCAAATTGCATTCCAGAAATTAGGACATTAGGAATATGGTTGGAATCATTATCTTGTTACTGCTCATTCCTGATTGCAGATGTTGCATTATTTATGGTATGTAATGCCATGCAAAAATCTCCAATTCCTGTAATACTTAAGCAAATAGGGCTGGATTCAAGTTGGTGTGGTAATAAGCAAAGGTGACACTTCAGCAGTAATTTAGATCTCATTATTTATCTTCACAGTTCCAGCAACGTACTTGGCACGTAACTAACAGCTAAACTGAGATATGGGCTGCTGGGATTTTGGAATCTAATGAGATTGTCAAGAGAAATGAAACTCTGGATTCAATGGACAGCTGTTGTTATCCAGTTTAACTACAGGCTTCTTGCTTTTTGTTTTTTAAGGGAGGAAAAAATAGAGCAGTAACTACTTAGGAATATTTTAGAAAAAGGAAAAAACAACTGAATTTTCAAACCTATCCTATTCTTTTTCTCTATCTGATTATCTGAAAATATTATGGTATAATTACAAGACACTGACAAGCTGTGATCGCAATATGGATTTTTATGAAGTTACCAAAGATTTGTACTGGTATTATCAAATGCCTCTTTTTGGAGCCATTGTGTGGGGTTGATATTTCTTGGGGCTGTGTTTGGGTGTGGGTGAGCTGCTGGAGGCAGAACAGCTGCTGAGGATGGACACGCTGCCCCTGCACTCCTGGAGCAACGTGTCATTAGAAAAATTGCTTTCAGAGGAGAAAAGAGTTACCAAACCTCCCAAACCTGTGCTTTTAAATGTGGTATGTTTGCTTTTTTTTGTGTCTGTCAGCATGCAGGGAGGAAGGGAGAAATAAGGTGGTGGCTGATGCCTGTGAGCAGAGGCTATTGCTGATGGAAGTTTTATCAAATTTAACACTGTTTTGTGTATTGCAACACTTCAGGGGATGGACTTGAGGGGGAAAAACATTTCTAATTAAACCCATAAGGGAAAAGAGATGCATTCAAATAAATCTGTCCTAAGTTCTTGGGTGGTTTTCTTCTTTCTACAGGGTCTTTTATCCAGCCTTGTCAAACTGACTAGTTTAACGTTGGCCAGGAACTGCTTCCAGTCCTATCCTGTGGGTGGCCCGTCCCAGTTCTCCACAATCTACTCTCTCAATATGGAGCACAACCGCATCAATAAAATCCCCTTTGGAATTTTCTCTAGAGCTAAAGTATTAAGTAAGCTGAACATGAAGGTGAGGCACAGAAACATGCTACTGTGTAAAATCAATGAGGAGCACTGTTTGCTGCTCTGTGAATTCTGGCAGACTTCCAATGTAAGGAATGAATTTATCACGCTGAAGTGGATGCTGCTGCTATCACAAATATAAATAATTCTGTATTAGGCTGAAATAGCACTATCAAGATGTTACTAATTTGTCTTTATGTTTGTTAGTTAAGATTTTGTCATATTTGCTTGAGTTTGAACAATGAAAATAAGAAAGCTGGCTGCAAAGTTCTTGAATATCCACATGGGACACAAGAAGGTAGATTAGCTTATTTCTCCCGCAGACACTGTTACAGTTTACATTATAAACAGAATTGTGTAAAATAATTTTTTAATACAGTCTTTTAAAACCCAAGTCTAGAAACTTTTGGCAATAGTTGAAGAGCACAGTAAAAGAACTTTTAAGTGTGCTAATGCAGTTAAAGAAGGGAAAAGAGATTATATTTTTCTATGAATAGATTTATTTCAAGAAATGCTTGAGCAGTAGCTAAGCTCAGCTACTGATTTAGAATACAGTTTGACACAAATGAAACCACATTTGCCTTAAGTCCAGTTTTTATCACATACTCATTTGTAACTTTGCCTGTTTACCAGAACTTTGTACAACCATTTTTTTAAAGATTTTGTGGTGTCTGGTCTAAATCAAGTATTTTAGAAACATTTTGAGCAGTAACATGTTCAGAGTAATTTCAGATGCTTTTACTTTGAGCCATTAAAGGGGGTTTTTTGGTTCCTTTTTTTTGGTTGTGGGTTTGTTGGGTTTTCTCCCCTCAGTGGGGTTTAGTGTGTGGGTTCTGGTAGGTTTTTTTAGGGGTCGTGTTTATTCTCCTGATTAGTTTGTGTGATTTTTTTTTTTTTTAAACTCCATATATTTTTAGAATTCAGACGTTTGCTGATAGTTGATAGCATCTTTGTAAGTTCTGGTGAAATTTCTGTTCTTTTTTTGAACCCACCATCCATTGTATTCAGCAGAAATAGGACAAAAAGTGTTTTAACCACTGTGTGAGATCTTGAGCATTAAATGCTTCTAATTTTTCCACTTCAGTTCATATTAGTAGCAGAGAGTCAATTCTGTAACTCTAGATTGGTACCACTAATATTTGGTGGAATTTGAAAAAAATTGGCCAATTACCAACATTTTATTCTTCTGATTTCATTATCCACTATGCTGTTATGAAGTATTTCTGTTAGCAGTTTGTTTAAGCTGTCAGATGCCTTCCCAGCTTCTTGCAAGGCAGACCCTGAATGTTTGATATGTTAAATCACAGGACAATCAGCTGACATCTCTCCCTCTGGACTTTGGGACTTGGACAAGTATGGTAGAACTGAACTTAGCGACTAACCAGCTCACAAAAATCCCTGAGGATGTGTCTGGGCTTGTTTCTCTTGAGGTGAGAAGAGTATAAATTAACAGCTAAGTGAATACTTGCAACATAGGGATTCTCTACTTCAGGTTTAAGTAATATTTAAATTTAATTATTTAAATTTAATTTAAAATTAATTAATTTGGGTCAAATAAATCTAAATAAATACATGTATCAGTGGTGTTTAATCCCCTGTTGCATCTGTTTGTGGCTGTCATCAATGGCTTTTGAATGTTGTTCTTAGGCTCTCGGAGAGTGTGTACAAACCACTGCGTACAGGTGTATTTTTAGCCAAGTAGAAAGAAAATGTTTCTCAACAGGAATTTGTGTTGTAAATGCAATGTTGCTGAACTTGATTGAGTTCCTGGAGACCAGCATGGAAGCAGCAGGGATCAGAAAAACATAATGAAACATTCTACAGCCAGGGGTGGCTTGAGTGTAGATCTGTGAACCTTGTAGGCAGCCAGGTGGGAATTCTCAGCCTTTGAGGGGGAAGAACTCGTAGGTTAGAAGCATGAACTAAACCTGCTCTGTCCCCTGATCCTGTTTCTCAGGGTACCATCAGCAGAGACAAATTATTGCCTTGGAGGGACAGAAAGATAGACATACTTGTTTGGGCAGTTGAGGGGACTTTGTAGGCTCTCTGAGTTGCTGGGAAAAGTCTGTTAAAGAACTATAACAAATGGCATATTTGAAATTGCGAATTTCCAATGTGAATTCTTCTGTGAATATTTAATTATTCCTGTAGCGTGGGGCTAAAATTATGACAGAGTAATAGTTACTTAACAGCTTAGTTCCCTTTTAAGTTAAGGCTGTGGTTGATGTGATTGGGAAATTAGTAACCTCTAACAACTGGGTTTGCTGGTGGTCTGTCGGCTGTTGAAGCTGGAGAACTGCTTGGTCTGCTGACCTGTTACCACTGTGTTTCTCTGTAATTAAAAAATCAAATACAAAGAGCTGTTTGGGCGGTGTTTACACAGAAGTGAAGGTTCCCACAGCAGTTCTAAGTCAGCTGCATTGCACATAGGTGATATTGTCTGTTCCTGCCTTTGTTTCTTGATACGATTAAAACATTCAAACATCTCTCTGCTCTGTGCATGTCGTAGTGCATAAAGAATGGTCACTGAAATGCTGCTTGTGCTAATTCTCAGCCAATGCCTTACTTTCACTTTGATTTTCACTTTGATTCTCACCGTGTCTTTATTTTGTTCCTGCCTGTGGTGTTTTCACATTACATGAAGCTGGTGAGAGTTGGGGTTATTGGTGGGAGACAGGCACTTGCAACCTCGGCTGGCTGTGTGTGGCTGGCACAAGGGTCCACGCTGGCTGCTCTTTCACATCCTCATCTTTCAATGTGCCTTCCTAAAGAACTAGATAATAGCATTGTTTCATCAGTAATTAATTACCTGACTATTCACGGTGCTGTTATGAGGCTTGATTACTTGCAAGAACTGCAGGGTTTCTCTGGAGGAAAAATGGTGTATTAGTGTAACTAACCCCTGTTAACTTGCCTGTGAATAATGAATAACTCTGTTAACTGACCCTGCAAATAAAAATACACTTCTTGAACCTGGGATATTTATAATTCAACTCAGAAAGGAGGAGAAAAACAAGAGGACAGCACTGTAGTAGGCGTGGGTGTGTGATGGCAGCCCGTTTTGGAAAGCCAGTTTTGGCTTAGGTGCTCCCATCTGTGTGTTTATTTACTGCTGCTCCCAACCAAATGGACATAGGGAGAAGAGGAAGTACTAAGCTTTTTAAGGAGAACTTAGCAAGCACAGCAAATAATGTAAAAACATGATTATGAGATGGCTATAAGGAAGCATAACAAAATGATAGGCAAATCCAGGAAGAATTGTCTTTCTTTGGTCATTTGAAGAAATAAGGTTTCTATTGTTTTTGCTTTGCATTTCTTATTATGTATTATAATATTTGAAAGAAATACATCCTAAATGTATGTATTTGTATCATTAAAGACTTGAAAAAAAAAAAGTTAAATCACTGACTTGTTTTTATTTTTTTTAATTTTATACTATTTCCTTAATGTAAATGTAGGCACATATTGGACTTCATTACCTGAAAATATAAAAGGGAAATGTATCTTAATCTGTTATTTACTTACTATGTTGCTGAAATTCTGTGTTTGGTTATTGTTTCTTTTTTGAGGTTCTTATCTTGTCAAACAATCTCCTGAAGAAACTTCCCCATGGAATTGGAAATCTACGGAAACTCCGAGAGTTAGATCTAGAGGAAAACAAACTGGAATCCTTGCCAAATGAAATAGCTTACCTCAAGGATCTGCAGGTGAAACAATAATTGGTTGAGATAAACATCTTATGTCCTTTATTTACACCATGCTGATTTAATTGCAGCTTGTTGGATGAGTGGAAACTATTTGAGACTGGACATAGAAACAAAAGTTAAGAGTCTTGTGCAATTTCACCCACAGTTAGTCCCCATTAACTGTTCCCCAGCTTTATTAGTAATACTGAACAAAAAAAAACCTGGAAGATTTTAACTGTTGTACCATGAGTGCAATACACCCCAGGAATTATTTCAGCCATGCTCATGAAATCTTCTATGTTTAGGCATGTGTTTTATTTGGCACCTTTTTATTTTTACATTCAGTGATGCTTAGTTGCTGAATGGTTGAAATTTTTCTTGTTCAAATTCAGGAGAGTAGAACCCATTCATTTGTCAACTACATATCTTTTTACTTGCTGTTGTTCCAAGCAAAAATCATTAAGTTAATTTGTAAAAATGTGTTTTTCCCTTAGAAATTGGTTCTGACTAACAATCAGCTGACCACCCTTCCCAGAGGAATCGGTCACCTTACCAATCTGACGCACCTTGGGCTCGGAGAGAACCTTCTCACACACCTTCCTGAGGAAATTGGTAAGATCCCCTTGTCTGCTTTGATGCAGTGTGTCTGGGCAAAGCACATATCATAGCCAGCTTTTCTGCTCATCAGTAAAAGCCACAAAATTCATTTCAAACTTCTAAATATGTACAGCCTGATGTGAAGCGTATGCCACAGGAACAGTGCTAGAGTGTACGATCTTTATCTTGCTGAACTGTAGTGGAAAGGATGCACTATTTTCTTTCAGTTCTGCTGCAGAAAGCTGCTGAACACACACCAACTTGTAATGGTGACATTCCTTATCTCCAAATTCTCCCACAATATTTGTGTTATCCACAACTCAACTTCATAAAACTATTCTTAGAGAGAGAAGTGCACTGATCCTACTCTAATGCCATGGTGTAGACAAAACCCTTGTGTAAGTTGTAGACTGTTAAAGCAAATGTTTTTCCTGGTAGTCCTGCACACACTTTCGTTTATAGGCCCTCATACTGTTTTTCACCTTGATGAGGTTAGAAAAGGAAATGGAGAAAATCTACAGAAAGAAAGGAAGGAATAGGATTTCTTTTTTTTTTTTTTTTTGGCCTACCTGAGACATTCAGACTAGGTGTGTTTCAGAGCATCTGAAACTGAGAGCCCATGGTTGTTTTATAATTGGTCTCCAGGATCCTAGTCCAGAGCATGATTCTGAGCACCTAAGTTAAAATCTTATAGTTTGGGCTTATTATGGAGGAAAAAATGATGGGACAAGCTACTCTAAGCAAAATGTGGTCAGAAACAGTGATGTGCAGATGAAGAAGGCATGGTCTGTCTCACATCATCTTTGGTGAGGAGCCATTACCGCTGCTCATCTTGTATGTGCCTCAATGGGAGAAAAACCTAAAATAATCGAAACCTGGAGCTTTGTAATGTATAAGCTAGTGGAGAGAGCTTCAATGCTGTGGAAACAAACTGTGGAATTAAAATCAGTAAGAACATTTTAAATACCATTGTAGGAGTACAGTTTGGTTATTAAAGCTGGTTGTCCTCACAGATGAGAGAATACTTAGTTATTGTCAGGAGTGGCTGTTTCATGCTATCAGCTGTTTCTCATTATTTCTTCTATAGCTTCTCTTTTTGGTTGGTTTTTCCTGCCATGAGTCCTGCCAAAGTCCAGCTTTCACTTGTGGAAGATTAAATAGTCTCTTAGGTTATAGGAGATGTTTATGGTATATAAGATTGGAAAGTGGGGAATATTCTGGGGAGGACTTCTATGCTTTTGAAAGGAGAATGGAAGGCTTAAGAAGAAATTACTCTGTTTTCTAGCTTCTGGTTAACCTGTATTGCAGTATCAGTAGTAGAGGCAAACTGTAAAATATGAATTCAGGAAAAAATTTTCACATTTGTTAGTTCCATTTAATGAATTCATAAGTTAATCTTTCTGTGCAGAGAAGTCACACTCTTCTGCTTTTTTTCCTGTGATACATGACAGTTATGGCTTCAGGTCTATAAAATATGGATTTTAATTACATAGAAGAGATGACATAGATATTTTTAAAGAGAGACTAGATCCTGTATGGTATAGGTATTTTCTAGGTCCTTTTGACTAGATAGCTGTTCCATGTTGCCTCCACTTGCATAGCTCTTGAATGGCTATGGTGAAGTCCCTCTCAGTTCTCTTATTCTCTATATTTACAGTTCATTTATTATCTAAAGGAGATGCACAATGGATATTTTTACAGGGAAACTAAAGCAAATTGGTTCTGATTGTGCTTGAGACCAAGAGTCTGTGACTCAAGGTTCTGTATAGGAAAGAGTCTTCAAGTGGACTCAGAGGCTCTGTCTAAAAGTCATAAACTGCATGGATCAAAAATATACTACTACTACTTACTATTTTATTTTAACCAGGTACACTGGAGAATCTGGAAGAACTGTATTTGAATGACAACCCCAATCTGCACAGCCTTCCCTTTGAGCTGGCTCTTTGCAGCAAACTGTCAATAATGAGTATTGAGAACTGCCCGCTCAGCCACCTTCCACCTCAGATTGTTGCAGGAGGACCCTCCTTCATCATTCAGTTCCTAAAAATGCAGGGACCATATCGTGCCATGGTCTGATGCTCATCGACTTGTCCAATACACTGTACAAAATACAAACTGCGTTAATGTTGTAATTGTCTGTATATGTATATATAATATAATATATGTGGTTTATATTATATTATATATATATAAATATATAAATAATATAAAAAGGCAAAATTTAAGACTGCATTATGTGTTTCTGCTAATAGAGGAATCATAGCCATTTAGATTTTTTTTTTTATTCTGTAAAAATGCTTGTCTAAGTTTTCTTTGCTGAACTTGATGGAAGTTGTCTGAATAATCTGAAAATGCCAGTTCGTTTAAAGCAATTGCCAATGAACTCAAAGTTTAAATTTAAGGGACAAAACCAGTTTTGCTTAGATTTACTTTCAGTTAAGAGAAATGTATAACCTTTATATAATGAACTTTTCTGTTTTCTTCCCTCTCCCCCTGCCCTCCTTTTTTTTTTTTTTTTTTTTGTGTCAAAACCTG
>VXBQ01009699.1:448611-465699 GCA_013400175.1 Phainopepla nitens
CAAAACCTGAAAGGGTCATGTGCCCTGAGGTTGGGATTTTCTTTTAACTTATTTTGAGATTTGAAGCAAATGGTGTTTTTATATTGTTTACAGTCAGAGTAAATCACTGGATTTTGTTTTATTCTGATTTGCTCTGTTTTAATCAATCATATCTAGAGTTTATATGCCTCTGCTGATGAATTTTTATCAACCAGTTTGTATACTAAAAACATACTCATCAGAACAACTGGCAGGTGAAAAGGATGCAGTCAAAACAAAAAGAAAAGAAAAAAAAGCTTGAATTCCTTTAAGTCTTGCTTCCCTGAGTTATCAGTTGCAGGCGTAACATATCTGAACTGAGCCTTTTGCAGTTGGTCTTTTCTAGCACAAGTCAACCTTTTCAGATTGGTAAAAATGTCGAGTCTCCTCAGTGAAGAGCAGTTTTCATTGTGTGAATTAGCAAGTCCATGAGGTCTAACAGTACAGTTAAGTGACAAGGAAATAATATATATGTACATTTTTATTACAATGTTGAGTCATAAACTACAACAGGCAATTTTAAGGATTCCTTATAGACCTTGTACAATAAATGAATGTGTCTTACTTTTAAACACTGCAATATATGTAAGTTTTAAGGTTGGTTAACAATGTACTATGGTTTTATATCTTGACTTGCCTTGTACCTCCTTCCATTATGGAACTTCTGTGTCCAAGCACAATATCTTCACACTGTGCTGTTTTGCTGCTGAACTAAATGCACTTTTCCCCACAGCTGGGGCACTTGCTTCAAAATATTCAGTTCAGTATCTTGATTATTCTTTTTTAACTTCATCCTATCTGTTTCAGTATTAAACCAATCTGTTAAAAAAGAGGCACCTTTTTCATTTGTGCAGAGATGTTGGTAGCTCAAGAGGAACACTGTAAGTAGTGGACATTCAATTTTATCATGAATTTCTTGGCTGTTTAGAAGGCAGAAGATGCTTCAGGGAGGTTTCCACTACTGCTGCACTTGCAGGGCCCGTTGTTCTTTTTCAGGAGGGTGAGAACTCGAGGCAGTCACATTCCATGGTTACCCAAGAACTGTTCAGCTTACACTCACTGGAATTACTGCTGGGGTAGTGTGACTTACAGGACTGTATCTTTTGCACAAAATCAAATCAACGGATGCCGTGGGAGATCTGTTTTACATGCAGAAGTTTGGGAATATTATTTCTGGCTTTCAGGTGTGCTTATTTAGATGTATTTCCGCCATCTACTTGCATTTTGTTTTGTATATGTCTTTTCATTAACAAGGAGTAAGTTTTAAATGGAAGGCAGGTGGAGATATAAAACCTTAGAGGGCTTAAACATGCTGTAAAACTATTGTAGATGTCACTGGATTTTACTAAGTAATGTTCTATACTTTCTGACACACCACACTCTCTCTGTCATTCCCCCCTCCCCCCACTTTTTTTTTTTTTTTACATCTACTGTAGCTTTTCAGTTTAGACTTTAGTTTATAAAAGGCTAGTTCCTTACAGTTCTGCCTGAGTTGATCTTTCTCAGCACTAAGCTGTTAAAATATGAAGATGCTGAAATGCTTAGTATCAAGACTGTAATCTAAGTTCTGAATATACTGCAAAGTCCGTGTTTGTGCCCTCAGGTCACTAGGGGGGAAACTGGTTTGATTAATATGGTTCCTTACAGCAAAAGTGGCGACCCCTTGTGTTTCCAGATGTCTTGGTCTCATTCCCTGTCCGCTCCTCAATCCCTTTTTTATAAGAGTTCAAGGGATTGAATTTGTTTAGTTTGTAAATATGTTGATTATTCACCTTGTTAAGGTACATGGTTAATGACTGTATGATTGGAGCTGACCCTCTCCCACATAAATTCCTGTGGAGAAGCTGGCTACCAAAATAGTGCTCGTTACACTCACTTAAAAACAAGCTATTCTTTTCAGTACACTTATAGGAATAAATAAAGCTATGTTTTAATTCATCACTATATTAAAAACAGGATTTTTTTTAAACTATCTTTGTACTAGTATGGTTGTTGCAATGCTAGATAATCCTGAGCCCTGTTTTTGGAGTTTAATTTTATACACTTTGAGGTGGATGCTTATTTTTTCGGTGTCTCAAGGGAGATTTGAATAAGAGCAGTGTGAGGGAAGTTCTAGTACAGGAGGAACCAAGTCAGAAGAATTTGAAAAGTTCTTAAAAATTATCTGAAAGCTTAAAGTATTAGATATCTGGCACAGATTGGGAATACATGCATATAAATCCATATAAGTACAATACATGGATTTATATCCAGATCTCTACATAGATCCATATAAATCCAGCCATTTTGAACATTCAAAATAGTCTTACCTCCTGAAATAACAGACTTTTTCATTTCCCAGGATGCTGGATTGTTAACTGGTGTAGTTTCTAAATGGTATTATTGCCTGGTGACATTCAGCTGAACACACATAGTGGCTTGCACATGTTTAAGAATTCTATTTGCCCTAATCAGTTAAAGCATGAATGGAAAGAACTTCATTCTGACAATTGTATGTATGCATAAATACAAAAATGTATTTGTGTATCTATACATGTATGAAAGCATAGACAAGGTGGAGAAATAAATTGTTTACAGCATTTTTGAAAATAAGATTGAGAAACAAATGATTCCCTGATACTTGTATTAGGTGTTTATCCTCCTTGCTATACTGAGGGAAATAATTTAGAACAGTTATTGAAAAATGTGACAGTCTTTACTTTGGGTGAAAATCATGACCTTGATTGCTTGTCCATAGCCAAAATATCAATTTTGTATGTGTCTGTGCCTGTGTACATACATATTCATGCCTCATAGACACTATCCTGAATCATGCCTTGATTTAACAAGCTAAATTATTGTAGACTATGTAGTATTATGAAAGTCTGGGAAGGTGTAAAGCAGATCAGAGATTTGCTAAACCATGAAAAGAAGGAACAGTTGCTGTTGTGACTCACATGGGTCACATATTGTAGTTTAATTTACTAAATAGGAATTTGTTTGATAATTCTTTGCAAAAATTTTTTAACATAAGCCTGTTAAAGTTGTGTCTCTCGCTGTCCTATATTCAAGTTTGTCACCACAAAAATTGTCTGGTATAAGTGCAGTGGAAATGCTGCTTGTAAAGTTGGGTCACAGTTGTATAACTGGGACGTTGCATTTTGGCAGATGCCAGTGGAAATGTTGACCTTCATGCACCCTTTTTAGAAAGATTTGGATTGTAGCATATTTGCTTCAGTGCCTGTCTTTGATTTAGTATTTTTAGGAACGTGCATGTTTAGACATCTTGAAGGTTGTGTTTGCTCCTGTACATGATTTAGACATGATTAGTACTTAGATTGTCTCTCTGGTTAGTGCTTAAATCCATTGTGTCACCTGGAATTTAAGTGTCATCTTCAGTCCTCAGAGTCTGAGAAATATCTTTTATTTAACAATTAGAAAACTTGGAGAGGTTATTTTTTCTCCCTTTTTTTTTTAACCCAAAAATAAACTAAACTTCTGAATCAGCACAAATCCATATCAGAAGACTTTTCATATCTGGATGCAACAAAATTTTCCTGTCAGTGTCACGCCTCAGTTGTATCAAATAGACATGCCAGAATAGCTTCTAGTTAGAAATGTGCAGTTGGCAGTAATTTGCACAACACAAACTTCAAGGCACAGTAAGGACAATAACAAAAAAGTGATAGGATCTACGAATTTTCACATTAGAAAATATAAAAAAATTATGTTTATTATTATTCGGATTTAGATTTTAACCAGGACTGCACAGGACCTTTGCTGTGGAGAAATATCAGACCACACTAATTTTGTGGTTAAAAGCTAAGTGAGAGTGTAAACAGTCTACAAAAATGTACTTTTAATCTGAGTTATTGTAATGTTGTTATGTCTATATAAAAGATTGCTTTTTTATAAGAGTCATTCTGTATCAATGCATTCATTATAAATAGTATATTTGTAAATAAGCTGCCACTGAGTCTTTTCAAAGTTTTCTAGTATTTCTAGTCTGATATTAACTTGGATGTAAGTCTACTTTTGCAGCACCTCAAATTATTAAGAACTGTTTTCTCATTATATACTTACCATTCTTCAAAAGATCTCAAAATACAGATTTTTCAAGTAGCGCAATTACAGGAAACTTCAAAAGTTGGATGATAGTCACTTCTGTACTTAGAGTCATGTAGACTGGAGACCTTCTGTAAAGCAAATATTGGTAAAAAATTTTCTATTCATTTTGTTATGGTTTAGTAGGGCATGTAGTGAAAAAGTCCCACAGCTTTCTCTCTGATGGGGAAAATAAACCTTGGATTTTAGTGCAAAATGCATTTCAGTAGCAACAAAATTAAAGTTAGGTATAGAATTGTGATGCCTGAAAGACAGACACCAGCATTTAATCTTCAAGTTTAACAAAAGACAGTATTGCCAAGGTTCCGTGGCACTGATTAAACTGATATCTTCCAGCTGTGTGAAGCTAATTGCACAGACTGCTTCAAGGAAGTCATGCTTACATCGTGCCCTACAAACAAACAAATAGCAAGTGTCCTTGCAAGTCAGAATAGAAGGACCTCAGGAGTTTGGACATGAGGAAAGAGAAAGAGGACTGCAGCTGGTTGCTTTAAAAAGCTGGAACAGGTCTCATAGTGTGCAGCAGCCACTTGTGCAATAAGGAGTGCTTCTGTCATTTCATCAGATCCCTGCTGATTAAAATCAGTAGAGGGTCTGATCAAAATACCTAAATTTTGGTCTTTGAGGTGAGTCGGTCCCTGTAACCATCTGACAGTTTGAAAACAAGCCAACCTCCTCCCCAGCCTGGCAGTCCCGTGCTGTGCTGTTGGACCAGCTGCCCTCCACGCCTGCCTGGCAGGGCTGTGCAGGTGTGCAGGACAGGGATGAGCAGATCCTCTGCTGAACTGCTCCAGACCTCACCAACCACAGTTTGAAGGGCTTGCAAAAAGAAAACAGCATCTGCTCCACTGCATCTAGGAGCTTTGATAGATGAAGCAAATCCACAGAAGAAACTTTATTTTCTTTTTTCTTTTTTTTTTTTAATTTTACGTCTTTGTGTATTTCTGGCCTCTGCGACATCCTGTATCTAATAATTATACAATATCATTATGTGCTGGGTGAAAAAGTACTTCCTTTTATTTGTTTTGAAGCACACCACCTCATTTCATTTGGTAACTCCTAGTTCTTGTAGAACTAGAAATTTATGAACAGTTTTTTTCCTGTTCGTCTGCTTTTTACCTCTCTTGAAGGTTTTGGGTTTATTTTCATAAATGGCAGCACCTTTTCTCCAAGTCATGGAGTTCTAGATTTTTAGCTTCTCTTCAAACTAAACCTCTTCCATTCTCTGATAATTCTTGCTGCCTTTCTCTGGGGTTTTCTGGTCTCAGCTCTGAATCTTTTTCCTGGTTCGTGGACTTTAGCAACCTCTTTTGTTCTTTGTATACTTCTGCTTTGTGAAATAAAACTACAGTTCTGTTATGAAAATTAAAGTTGAGTGGATGATAAAGTTTAGTACTAAGCTCTGGTGAGGAATAATCCCACTAGGCAAGGATCAGATTGGGATTTATACTTCAGATGCAAGGCACCCTTAATTTTCCTCTGATTAGCTATAACTATGTTCCATCATCTCTTGCAACTAGGTGTGAAAAACAAAATTAATATTAAATTTTTCATAATGTACTGATTTAAATAATTCCAGGATTTAAAATACTCTCTTTATGCTAGTAAGAGTTCATTGTTTTGGAAGATGTGACTTCTGAATATTTCAGCTGACCTTTTTAAACTGTCAGAGCCCAACATTTTCTGAAAATACTGGGAGATTTCTGGTATTACTGTTTTTTTAGAAGAGAAATTGGAGACTGCACTGGTTGGGTTTTATTTTCTTCCTTGAAAAACCTTTCTTTGTAGAAAGCTACATAAGAAATTGACATAGTTAAAAAAGAGGGAAGAAAAGGAATCTTCCCGGACCCTTCCATGACAGGCAGGATCCTGCCAACAATTGGTGTCAGCCAGAGCTTGGCAGCCACCTGGACTGGGGGAACTTGCTGCTTGTGACCACTTTTTGTTCAGGTGGTTGAAGTGAGCAGCCCCAGATGAACCTGGCCTCCAGACCCATGCTATTTCGCTCTAATTGAGTGAAAAGTGAAGAATGTGTCTTGTTTCTGCCACCCCATGTCCTTAAGGCTGTACAGAAGGCCTCAGGAATATGCAGATGGTGTCTCGTGTGTCTCTGGTGAGACAAACAGGTGACATGTTTGTGTGATTAATCCAGCCCAAGTGCTTCAGGATACCCAGTGTCCAGCAGTGCTCTCCAGTGACAGGTCCTGCTTGCCAGTGGTTTTAGATACCCACTGTTTGTGGGTTTAGTGTACAAATAATGCATAAAATCCGAACACTGGGCAGCTCTGTAGCACATACCTGGTGCTGTGAACTCCTTGTGATTGCCATGGTAGAAGAAAAGGTGTTAGAGGGCTGGAGATGGTTAGCTTTGATACAACTGGAACTGGCTGAGCGCCTTGAAAGCTAATTTGTTTCATTTTTGCAATCTGTCTCAGTCAAATAAAATACATCATCTCCTCGTTCAACCCTTGCCTCACTTCGGATTGTAAGAGTGGGAGATAATTTGATTACCAAGATCAAATGATGATGTTTTAGAGGAGGAGCCATCTGGAGTTTCTGAGTGAGCAGCTGGCAGCCTGGCTGCACAGTTAATGATCTGACTATGTGCCTTGCAACTATTTTTTTCCACTGCAAGACCTTTTAAGAGTCTTTAGAGATCAATCTACCCCACTGCCTCCAAGTAAGATGCTATCTGCAAAATTGCAGACAAGTGTTCCCTTTTAAAAGCTCTTTCCACAACACCCTCTTTTTCCTTTCTGTTAGTAAAGTATTTCTTTGTTAAGACTCATAATGAATCCTTAATTTGCTGTCGTTTAGTACTTGGCTTTGCTTGGCCTAGTAGTAGCTGGTTGGCATTTTGTCCTGCATTATTACAGCTTTACTGCCTGAAGTGATTTCCAAACTTCATGTGGTCAGTTTTAATGGAAATACATTTTTTCCTTGAAAATCTTAAGATGTTGTTTGAAAACAGCCGTGGTAAAGACAGTGCAGTAAGACTCTTCTCTCCATATGACCCAGGGTTTTTGGATGCCCTTCATCTTTTTTGGTCCTTGCCAAGTAATGTTAACTGAGTGGGAAGTTACAACTAACTTAGAATTATCTATCCTTGCCAGAGCAGCAGTGGGCAAGAAATTTAACTAGGTATGGAGCTTCTGGTCAGTGAGGCAGCTCTGATATCAGGCTTTTTAATCATCTCTAAGTAAAGCACTTCTTTTCAGGCCTGCCAGGCATTTCCAGCCTCCCAAGGAGCCACATCAGACTCTGCCATGTGGTTCTGATGTTGGGGACCAGGAGAGAGTCCCAGCAGCACCAGGGAGTCAGAGTCTTCCCTGGAAAGACTGAAAAGCACTGGAGGCAATTCCCTAAAAACAAACTGAGGTAGGTGGTACTCTGCCAGCCTCTCCTAGTTGATGCTATTGGTAGCCCAGGGTGCAGCTCCCGGCATAGCCAGGCAGGCAGGAGAGCACAGCCAAGATTCTTGGGTCTGTGGCTCCACCAGATGGATGGTCCTGAGGCCAGGCCACTGCTTTCTCTGAAGAAGCTTTTGAAAGTTGGGGAGGGTTGATGCCACTTTAAAATAGAACCATATCTGGAAGTAGCAGAATGCCCCACGAGAAGGGGCGGCCTTCTCTAGCATTGCTTCTTTTTCCCTTGTGAGCTCTTCAACTCCTATCAGCTCTGATCTCAGCCTCTCCACTTCTGCTCTTACCTGCCAAGTCTCTTACTTCAGATTTCACTCTTTTGCCAGCAGCCAGGTATCTCACCCCATGCCTCCCACACTGTGCTGACCTGAAGTAAGTGGAGGAAGGCAGGCAGAGCAAAAAGATGGTGCAGGACCAGTGACTTTGGCCTCATGTACCTGTTGGTGCAGCCAGTTCTTCTCAACTTGCTTTGTATTGGTTATGAGCCCCTTTTCTCCAGTTCTATTGCAGAGTGAAAAGACCAAGAGAAAAACAGGATTTGGGAACAGATGGCTGGGAGAGGAAAATAAAAAAGATGGATTCAGCTGCACATGGCACAGCTGTGCCTTGCTGTACAGCTTCTCTGTTGGCTCCTTGGACACAGCCAGGGTTTTACATTGTGTCTCAGAGACCCTGTAAAGGGATGGATGTCTGAGTACTTGCCAGATAAAAGATTTGGCTTGGGGTACATGTCAAGACTCAGAAAGGAATGAATTTTGATTAAATGGCAATTCTGTGGCCAATCTGTGCTCCAGACCATTTAGGAATAAGGATGGATGATTTAATTTTTGAAGTGACACAAAATGCTTGACATTTGTTAAGTCCAGTGAAGAGTTCTGAAATATGTGTAACGCTTAATAATATTCATCACTTCTGCTTTAGGAAAACCCACATGCTCCCACAGTAAAATTGTTAGTGAACTATTAATAAGAAAATTACATTCTCATTTCATAAAGACATGTAATTCCTCAGAAATGTTTTTAAATTTACGTATTTAAATGATATTTGTTAAAGTTGCCACAATTCCTTTTTACTGTTTTTGTCTTTTGCTCTGCTTAAGGAAAACTGATGTTGGATTGTAGTGAGGAATAATGATCTTCAGTGGCTTCAGCTCCAGAGGGCTTTGGTGGCCTGCCAAGGTGTCCCAGTGCTTAGGGACACAGGGAGCCCTCCTAGGAAGCACGTGAGCCTGGTGGCTGGGTGGGTAGATCAGAAGGGCTCCTCCACAAAATGGTTTGCAGGTGCTGTCAGTTAAAGCCAGTTGCAGTAGCAGTGAGCTGCCTTTCTGAAGATTTGGGGCATATTTTTAGCCTGGCTAGAATGAAAGGGTGGTGAGATTTCAGTTGTGCTATTTTCCTGTGCGTGTCTGAGGGCACTGGTACTACGCCTCTGGAAGTGCTTGGATGCTGTACAGCAATTTCCACTTCGTGGTTGTTGCCCAGCAAATGGCTTGGCCTCTACAAGTGGAAAGAAAGAGTTCAGGGTGGGTTCAGTTCTCCCTGTCTGGGGAGCGCCAGTGTTTCTCATGGATTGCTTTGTCTCTTGCTCCTTCTGCCCTTGCTGGGTCTGACAAGCTGAACAGCAGAATATACATGAAGTAGCAGAGATTGCTCCTTTCCTTTCCCTCAGCTATGGCTCCCATCAGTTTTTCTTGGAGTGGCAGAGGATGTTAAAGACATCAAGCGTTGTGAAAATGGGGATGAGGTCCTGTGTTGATGGGAGCACTGACCTGTTTTATCCTTCAGCAGAGTGCAAAGACAAAGTTGTGGCAGAAGAATCTGCTATTGTTCTGTTCAGGGTTGAAAAATGACTTCGCAGGGAAAAAAAAAAAAGTAAGAGTTTGCAGCAGCAGAGATTAATGCTTACTGACATGTGCTTGGTTTTCTATTACACTTCAGGGAATGACATGGATTATTTTGCTCTTGAATTGTGTATGTCAGGAATTTCCCTTAGTACCTAGGATGCTTCCAGGGAAAAGGAAAATCTGAGTTGAAAAAGTGCAAGTGAAGATATAGTGCTTCACTCAGCCTGCCTTCTCTAAGTGCTTTGTCCTCATTACACATTACCACCCTTGATTCCCAGATAGGATAAATGTTTCCTGGGGAGAGAGCCAGTTTGTATTGCTGAAAAGCAACTGTCAGTGCTGAATAAGCAAATACATCAAAAGCTGGTGTTTAAACTTAATTTGAGCCTCTCAGGGAAAAAACAAGTTGTACCTTGCTATCTGTAATATCCCTGTGCAATATTCCTGTGACTGTGCCTTGCAATCTGCAACATCCCTGTGCAATCTGCATGGAGTAATTGTCTTGTAGGCAGTGTGGGAATGAGTGCAGTAATGATGGTGGATGCAGAACCTGCAAACCACCGTGAGGATGGAAACACTGGCCCTAGAGAGAACCCTTCATCCTCTGCCCACCAGATGAAGATCGTTCTGCTCTGGTTTTGGCTTGGCTGGCTGTCACCACGCTGGCCAGGAAGGTGTTGGACCATGGACCAGCTGGAGTTCAAATGTGGGGCAGCACTTGGCCCTGCTCTGGGGGCTGAACTCACGGTGACATCCCCATTCTGGGTAATCTCCCTGAAGAGACAGGTGTCCTCTCCTTCCCTCTCATGGAGCAGACCATGTGCAAGCATTCTTGCCATGTCTGAGTGGGTGGATTGTGGCTGGGGTGTGGAAAGGAGACCTGGCCTTGGTGGAACTCTCCCCTTTGGCATGGCCTGATGGCAAAGGGGCAGAACAGGGAGAAAGCAGCACTGGAAAGCTGATGAAGGCAAGCTCTCCCCAGCATCCCAGGTACTTGTAACACCCAGCCAAGTCCTCAGTGAAGGTTTTTTCTTGGAGGTATGTTTCCCTTTCCACCTTTTTTCCTCTACTCACTGCACCCCTGGTTAACAATTCAGCTTAGGTGGGGAAGGAAAAGTCTCAACTTGGAAGGGCTCTGCTCACCATGATACCTTTTCCTGGGGGCTTGGCTTAGCCTGTGCTGGGTTTCATTGCCAGGAGATCTGGGTTTGCCCTGCTGTCTGTGCTTACAGTCCCCTTGGGAGCTGGGGCCATTCTGAGGAGAGGCTGGGGCAGGAGCTGGGGGAAGAACTGCTGCTTGGGGGAGAAATTACAGGAGCCTGTGGGCCACAGAGAGCATAGGGACAGCAGGGTCACAGCGGCATGGGGTGGGCAGTGATCCGTCTGGGAGAGCAGTCAGCCTGTGTAGAGGAGTGTTTATACAGGACCGTGATTTAGGACTGGGGGACTTGCAGGGCTCTGGATGCTGTGTCCTCCTCTGTGTCCCCAGCTGAGGCAGCTGATCTAAGCAGGAGGAGCTGGTGCAAAGCACAGTCTCCTTCCAGAGCTGATGCAGTTCCTGGATGGCTCCTCAGTGTTATTTGCTTTTACCACTAGATGGTGAAGTAAGGAATAAGGGAAAACACAGGAAGTCTCACTGTGTTCCCCAGCGGCCTCCCTCCCTGTGAAACCACGCTGACGTGCTCTGCTTTCTGGGAACCCTGCAGTTTCAGGCAATTATTCATTCCCTGGACATTTTATACAGCTCAGCCTTCAAGAACTGCTGCTGCCACCTCTTTGATCTTTTTAACTCCAGTGTTGCCACCCTGCATTGATGTAGACATGGCAAGCTGTGTGAGACACAGATGGCAAACCTGCCTGACGCAGGGATGTACAGAAAGCTGTCTCCTGCTGCAGCAATTTACTTTGGTCTGGTTTTTGAAGAGGGGGTTTGATCTGCTTCCCCTTTCCCACGAGGACCTGAACCTGCTGTGAGACCCACACCTTGGCAGGTGGGAATTGCAATCACTGCATGGCTGCTGCCTGTTGTGTCATCTCTTTTCAGAGCTGTTTGCTTCACTGGAGGCTTTGCTCTGGTGTGCTGGAGGAGTGTGTGGAGCACTGTGCTGGGGATGGGCGATGGACCGGAGAGTTACAGCTCCCCTGGGGCCCTCCTGCCTTCGCAGGAGGGCTTGAATGAACGGCGGTGACGGCAGCCCCTGCCCCAGAGGTAGTGAAGGAGATGATGAAGAACGGGGAGGGAAAGGGCAGGTGCACACATTTGGGCACTGGGGAGTGGAACTTGAAGGAATGAGTTACTCCTCAGCTGAGTAACTGAATGCCAGCATCTCCCAGCTGGTAAATTAAATGCTTTAGAGGGACGCAGTCTCAATTTTGTCTTAAACTGACTGTCTTAGGCTGACTCTGCTCATGAAGGGGAACTTGTTGAGCTGCAGAAACTTTATTGCTTTCATTTAGGGAAGGTTATAAGGTGCCCAGCGTTTCTGCTCTCTGAATACTGGCCTGGGTGCCACTCTGCATACCCAGGATGACCTGCTTTTCACAGAATGGTTTGGGTGGGAAGGCATTTTAAAGGTCATCTGGTCCAATCCAACTCCCCTGCAATGAGCAGGGACATCTTCAACTAGATCAGGTTGCTCAGCGCCCTGACCAACCTGGCCACGAACACTTTTAGGAATAGGGCATCTACCACCTCTCAGGGTGAGGTGTTGCACTGCAGGCTTGGAGAGCCATTCCCTTTCTGACTGGCTGGAACACTGACCTGCTTGCCCTGGTTCCAGGAGTGTGGCAGTGCTTCTGGCTTGGTTATTTCTTGCTGGGCATTGCTGCTGAAGGGAATCTTTGCACGGGAGCAGATCAGGGAGTGCCCACAGGAGCAAGGTTGTGTGCAGGCAACCTCAAGGCAGGAGTGGGGCCAGAGGCTGGGGACTATCACCTACCCTAGGTCTGGCCAGGGCTGGAAGGATTTGGCTGTGTTTTGACTGTGTTTTGCCTATGTGGTCCTTAGGTCTGGAAAAGCCCATTGTAGTCTGGTTCAGGGTTTTATGAGAGGCAATGACTCAGTCCCCTGGGCGAGATAGTGAGCAGTATGGAAGGTCCCTGTAGTATATTAGGAGTGGTCCATAGACGATTTGGTTTATTTTTTACTATGTTTCCACTGTTCTTGGCTAATTTCAGTGGGATCTCTCTTGTGAGCTGGCACGCTGGGAAGCCTGGGGAGGTGAATGGAGCCGCTCCCCAGCACTGAGGGATGGCCCCCTGGTGTTTAGTTCTGGCCCTGCTGCAGGATGCAGTGAGGAAGGAGAAGTCCCAAACACGGAACGGAATAAGGAAAACAACACTTCATAAAAACCCACTCGCCTTGTGCTTGCCACAAAGATACGTGTGTGTGTGTGTATTTGTGGGTACTGCAAAGAGAACATGCATATTTCACTCTCCTTCTCTCGTAGGCATTGAAGTGCCTGAGGGGCACAAACCAGTAACATGCAGACAGCCAGGGAGGTTTTCTTGTGCATTGCTCCTCCTGCAGTGCTGAAACAAGCCTTTTATGTTCCAGAGGCCGCTGTGACACCAGGCAGAAGCAAGAGGGAAAATACTGAACAAATAAACCAGAGGCTTGCATGAGCACAATCCCCATGTCAGCCTCACCCCTGACTTTGCCATGCTATAAGCTGTAGCATGGAAATGTTTCTCTTGGCTGTTGGTTTAGGGCTGTGCAATCAAATCTGGTAGTTAAAATCCTGCTGAACAAGGCAGGCAACCTGAGCAGCAGAGGAAAGGCAAGCAGAGCTTTCAAGTTGTTTGCAAAAAAACCACCTGAGGAGCAAGTGGTCACACAGCATCCATCTTGTGCTGTTTTGAGCCAGCTGTTTGCAGATGGGAGGAGTGAAGAACTGCCACTGTAGGTAATATTCAGTGTGTCTCCTTTCCTTGCCCTCTGAACATCCGATACCATGGCAGCATCCCTGCTCGCAAGGGGATTAGGTGCTAGCACAGGCCACTGCTGCAGCTATCCATTTCCTACTGATTTATTCAAATAACTTGGAAAAGTACATCCAGCAGCTGAGTTCAGAAAAACTCTGTTGAAAAATATGCCTGGCTCTGCAGGAGCTATTGTTGTGAGATTTGTGAAAAGAGCAAACTCCAAACTCTCCCGTGTAGTAAGGGTGGGGAATGGAAGGGCTGTGGGTCTAAATGCACGTAAGAGGAAAAGTGCCTGGGGTCTCAAAGCAGTTGGAGGGGTGGCCACACTAGACAGTTTCTGAATTTAATTTAGAAATAGAAGGGAAATAGGAATCACAACATTTGAAGCATCTGCCTGGAAATGGATGGTGTGTTTGCTGTTACTTTGCAGTGGCAACATCATAAACCCAGCAAAGCCAGGTTTGCCGGCAGAATGTCTGTGCCTCTTCCCTGATAGCTCCTATGCTGTTTCTCTTCCTGGGGTTAACACAGTAAAAGGGAGAACCATTTTTTTGGTGTGACTTGGCTGCATCTCTGCTGGCTTGTCCTGGACCTGCAGGAAAACTGACCAAATTGAAGCTGCTGTGAAGGGTTACTCAGTCATTAGTCCACAGGATGTCACAAGCCATGGGATTTCAGTGCCTTACACCCAAGGGTAATTGCACAGTTAGTAAGGCAAATCCTCCTGAAGGCACCCTGCTTTGATACAGTCAGATAAGCCCAGTAGCATGATCAAAACACACAGCTACAACAAGGGCTTCCTGCCATGGATATGCAAATACTGAGATCAGTGCAAATCACAGACCTCATGCAAAGCAAACTGTGACTGCTGTTTACCTCCGGGTGCACAGCACCCACAGCTACAAGGCTTCCCTCTTTTATGCTTGTGTCAATTTGCTCTTGGAAGCTTCTGCTGAGCAATAGTTTCTGCACCTTGTTCCAATGGCTGGCCTTTCATGTGGCTCCCCCAGAAGTCTGTGCTCCCGTGCACATAGTCTTAGGTTTGTCCAGTTTCTTAGGCCTGAACCAGAATGTCTCAAAAGCAAGCCTCGGTCCTTCACCAGTATTTTTTATATTTTCCCCTGCCAGAATCTCACAGCTCTCTGGAAAGAAACGATTCCTGGGGCTGCTTGCTCAAAACACACATTTTGCAGCCTTATTACCATAGCGATTCTTTCCAGAGATTCTCTCTCCATATGTGGTTTGCTTCGTGCTGTGAGCAACTCTGGGACCGCGTGAACGTTCCTCAGCTCCTCTCCCCGAGAGGCAGCAGGGGAGGGTGGTCCCGGTTCCCCGCAATGGAGACGATGCTGGAAGCGATGCTGGAGTCGAGGAGTGGAAGAGATGTGTAAACATGGAGGCAGCATGCCTAATTAATGACCTGAAAGCAGCCGTAAAGGTCAGTTTGTTTGCGGGGGCTGCGCTCGAGGCACACGTGCTGAAGGCGGAAAGGGCACTGCTGCCCTGCCGGGAGGGCAGCAGGCGGAGGGGAGCCATCCCCCGAGGCTTCACAGCCTTCAGCCTCACTCATTAGCGTGCACCCAGGCCACGCCGCCTTGTCTGGCCAGCCCGAGTCCTCGTGGGGCTCTGCTGAGAAACCAGGCTGCTTTCTGGGGAAAGGGCAGGCTCCTGCAGGTCTTCGGTGTGGGATGCTGCGGAGAACAGGCTGTTTTCTGGGCTGTCTTGTCAGGCACTTGTCGACTGAGTTTGATCTGCAGAGTCTCATTACTCATATTAATGCTGTCAGCAGCACGCATGCAAAAATTGAGCGTCTGGATGCAAACGCCAGGGAATTGATATAAAAATGTTCTTTGCTAGCTGTTTTTTGTCCCTGTGGAACTTTACGGTCTTCCAAGGGCTAAAAATTCAAGTTTCTTGCCTAATCTCAGGACTCTGGGAGTTAAGGCTTTATGAATATTACAATTTATTGTCAAGCATGATATAGACTTGTAAAGATGGCTGTCCTGTAGGACAAAGTGTGCCATGGGGTGTCACGTGAGATCTTCAGGGTACTTGCCAGCCCTTGCAATTTCTGACCAGCCTTCATCTCAACAATTGGGCAGAGCCACGAGATAAGCTGTAGAGAAAAATCAAGGGAAGACTTAGCATTACTGAGTCACTTTGCAGACAGCACTGAGCACTTCTGGTGTCAATAAAATCACAGAGATGTCACACGCACAATAGTGGCAATGAGAGGAAAGTGCCTTTGATGAGGTGAGTTTTCTCCCTCTCTGAGATGAACACAATGCCATCCCAGCTGTTCTCCACTTGCAGAGAGCTCTCTTTCTAGTGGTGTTTCTGGGACAAACCCTTTCCTTTAGGCCTTTGGCCTTGTGCTCCCCTCAAGCTCTTTGTCCCAGCAAACTGAACTGATCAAAGCTGCTTTTTTCATGGAGTGGATCAGGAGCAACCTTGTTGGCTGTGTTTAGCTTCAGGCAGACTGAGGGTGTCTAGCTGCAAGAAGAGACAGAAAATCAAGGCAGCTGGTCATGCTTTGTCATTTAAATCAGCATTCTGTCTGTGCTGGGGAATGCAGAGAGCATGGGGAGAAGGCAGGGTATTTCCAGAAAGGCACATCCCAGGTCTCAGACAGTCCCTGATGGCCTTAGTGAAGGTGAACTGTGGGAACTGGGATCCAACTGATCACAGAAGGGGTTGATCATGCATGCAGGGCACAGCCTGCTTCCTTCCCTGTCTGGGTCCTTCCAGCCAAGCAGTGACCAAGGAGGCTTCTGCCAAGAGTGAGGAAGACTCCTTATCCAAGGAAGACCCAGGCAGAGCAAGGCATCCTGCAGAGCACAGCAGCACCCTGCAAACAGCAGAAGGCAGGTGTTCACAAGTCCAGCATATCCTTGAACTCTCTCCTTGCCTTGCCATAGACTTAGGTGACTTAGTCCTCTCATCCTTGTACTGAAGTCTGTGGTTGTATGTCACATTTATTCTCAGAGATCTTTTCTGTGGGAATGTCAGTCGTCTTGGGTTCAATTTACAGGTTTCAAGCTACTCTCTGCATTGTGCCCTTTTCCCAGACACACCAGTGCAGTGAGCCCTGCACTCGCTTGCTCAGGCAATGGGATTCCCACTCATTTTCCTTCACTCAGCCCTGTGCCAGTCCCAGAGGCTGTGCTCTCTGGCTCCCAGACCCTGTCTCTCCCATTCCTGTTCCCTCTCTTGGGCGCCACTGCTCCTGGGCCTGGCTTATAACACGGTGTGTGGCACAGGGACAAAGATGACAGGCTTCCTCCCTGAAGGCTTTCCTCTTGCAGAGGAAATCGGTTCATCGGCCTGAGCATTCAGCACGGCGATTTGAGAGCACCAAGTGAATCTGGAGCACCACGTGAGCGTCACTAGAACCATCTGAAAACGAGGGAAAAGAAACCATGAGCGAAAGGATCGGGGCCGGAGGCCATGTGCTTTGCGGGTGAGTGATCTGTGTGTGCTGAGAGCTGGCAGCGTCGGGGCTGGGTGGGATACCTGGAGCGTCTCTATTGTTCCTTTGCTGTTGCAGAGCTCCCGCGCTGCTGCTGCAGCCGTGAAGGTGGGTGACGCCAGCCCCGGTGCTGTCGGGGAGCGCCTGGAGAGGCTTTCCAGGTGTGTGGCACCCTGCGGGGCGGCTGCCAGCCCAGGCCTGCTGCCCCCGGGGGGCTGCCACGAGCGAATGTGCTGAGCCTGTGCTGTGGCGTGGGGCCGCCGTGGGTGCCCGGGCAGCGGGGCTGAGCCAGGCTGGGGTCGGTGCGG